>CAUYON010077030.1:0-10268 GCA_963573935.1 Arctocebus calabarensis
TTTTTTTTTTTTTGAGACAGAGCCTCAAGCTGTCACCCTGGATAGAGTGCTGTGGCATCACAGCTCACAGCAACCTCCAATTCCTGGGCTCAAGTGAGTCTCCTGCCTCTGCCTCCCAAGTAGCTGGGACTACAGGTGCCCCCCACAATGCCTGGCCATTTTTTGGTTGCAGCCGTCATTGTTGATTGGCGGGCCCAGGCTGGACTTGAACCCCCCAGCTCAGGTGTACGTGGCTGATGCCTTAGCCCATTGAGCCATAGGCGCTGAGCCTAGTTTTTCTATTTTTAGTAGTAATGGGATCTCACTCTTGTTCAGGCTGGTCTTGAACCTTTGAGCTCAAGTAATCCACCTGTCTCAGCCTCCCAGAGTGTTAGGATTATAGGCAGACATGAGCCACCTTACCTAGCCTATCTGTCACTAATTCTTGCTTCACGAATTGGCAGTGTTTCTGCTCTAAGACTCCTCACTTTAAGATGTAGGGTGATGAAACTTCTCTTCTCTGGCAGGGAGAATTGGGAGAGAAAGTGGGAGGGTTATCCACTTGCTCTTAAGGCTTTCAGCCATACATACTCCATGTTACTTCCAAATCACATTTCAGTGATATAGTAAGTCACCTAGCAATACACATACCTAACTTCAAGGGAATATGCAATTCTCTCACGAACCCGGAAGGAGAGAATCTGAATGTTTGTGAATACCCCTAATTTTTCACAGGAACTGAATAAGTGGGGGTTTACAGAATTTGTCAGTGCCTTTATTGTATCATCATTCATTGTTCTTCTCTGAAAGGAGTGAGATGTAGCAAATGGAATAACCCAGATGTACTCAAATGGGGAGACTTTCTCTTAGAGCATCTCATGGGACATGTGTTCCCCAGAATCTCCTTTGGTAACCATTGTCTTGGTTACTTTCTAAAGGATAGGTTGGCAAACTTTTTGAAAAGGGCCAGAAAATAAATATTTTAGGTTTTCCATACCATATGGACCAATTACTTGACTCTGCTGTTGTAGTGCAAGAGCAACCATATGTAATACATAAATGAATGGAGGTGGCTGTGTTCCAACAAAATTTTATTTATAGACACAGAAATTTGAATTTCATATAATTTTCTTGTGTCACAAAATATTATTCTTTTGATTTTTTTTTCAGCCACTTAAATGTGTAAGAACTGTTGTCGAAACCACGAGGGGTTTCGGTATAGGTCCAGTTGCTCATGGCACAATGATACAATTATTGAGCTAAGGAGGATTGCCAAAGAGGAACAGAATCTTTAAAATGACAGATGTCTTTCCAGAAGAATGGGAGAAACTGCCTCAAGTCCCTTTTTATGGCTAATGGAGATCATGGACTTTTTTAAATTTTTGAGATGAAGTCTCACCTCTGTCGCCCTGGGTAGAGTGCTATGGCATCGTAGTTCACAGCAACCTCAAACTCTTGAGCTCAAGTGAACCTCTTGCCTCAGCCTCCCCAGTACCTGGGACTACAGGCACCTGCCACAACGCCCAGCTATTTCTAGAGACAGAGTCTCTCTCTTGCTCAGGCTGGTCTCAAACTCCTGAGTTCAAACAATCCACTCTCCTCGGCCTCCCAGAGTGCTGGGATTACAGGCATGAGCCACTGCCTTCCCAGGTCATGGGGCCTTTAAATGGAGGGGTCGCATGCTTTGGGGCAGGTCAATTTAGGTAGTGGTATATTTCTTTCTTTCTTTTCTTTCTTTTTTTTTGGCCAGGGCTAGGTTTGAACCCACCACCTCTGGTATAAGGAGGCCGGCGCACCCTATTCCTTGAGCCACAGGCGCCACCCTAGGTGGTATATTTCAAAAGGGGCTTCAGGTTTTAGGGTAGGTTGTAGAGGACAAGAATGTTGCCTTCAGGAAGTCAGCCCAGGGGCCTTTAGAATTTTAGCTTTTTGTCTGGCAGAAAATCCAGCTTTTCTGGGAAACAACTGAAAAATTCAAGTAGCTGGTTAAAGGAGAGGATTACACAGGGGTCACAGAAATTTGCTCAATGAGGGGCCAGTTCCAGTACCATTCCTGGGCTGGGTACAGTGGCTTATGACTGTAATCCCAGTACATTGGGAGGCTGAGGTGAGGGTATTGCTTGAGGCCAAGAGCTCAAAACCAGCCTGGGCAAAATAGTAAGACCTCATCTCTAAAATTAAAAAAATTTATAATAATAATAAAGAAATTAGCTTTTTGTTTGAGTGCAGTGATGTTTACAACTAACTGATCACAGCCAGTTACAGATTCTTTTGTTTCTTCTCCACTTCCACTTACTTTACTTGACTCCTTTTTTTGGAGACAGAATCTCATTCTGTCATACTCGGTAAAGTGCCATGGCATCATAGTTCACAGCAATCTCAAAATTTTGGGCTCAAGGGATCCTCTTGCCTCACCCTACTGAGTAGCTGGGACCACAGGCACCCACCGCAACACCTGGCTAGTTTTTCTATTTTGAGTAGAGATGGGGTCTTGCTCTTGCTCAGGCTGGTCTCGAACTCCTGAGCTCAAACAATCCAACCTCCTCAGCCTCCCAGAGTGCTGGGATTATAGGCATGAGCCACTGCACCTGGCTACTTGACTAGCTTTCAAAAACTCTTCTTATAGGGCGGTGCCTGTGGCTCAGTGAGTAGGGCACCGGCCCTATATACCAAGGGTGCCGGGTTCAAACCCAGCCCCGGCCAAACTGCAACAAAAAAATTGCTGGGCATTGTGGCGGGTGCCCTGTAGTCCCAGTTACTGGGGAGGCTGAGACAAGAGAATTGCCTAAGCTCAGGAACTGGAGGTTGCTGTGAGCTGTGAAGCCATGGCACTCTACCAAGGGCAACAAAGTGAGACTCTGTCTCTTAAAAAAAAAAAAAAAAAAGACTCTTCTTATAAAAAGAAAAATAGGGTGGTGCCTGTGGCTCAAAGGAGTAGGGCACCGGCCCCATATGCTGGAGGTGGCGGGTTCAAACCCAGACCAGGCCAAAAACTGCAACAAAATAAATTAATAACTAAGGGGGTATTCACTTGTAGTCTCAGTACTCAAGAGGCTCAGGCAGGAGGATTGCTTGAGCCCCAAATTGGAGCTTGCTGTGACCCTATGATCATGACACTGTACTTCAGCTTGGGTGACAGAGTGAGACCTCATCTCTAAAAGCAAACAAGTTTGGGCATAGTGGCTCATATCTGTAATCCTAGTACTCTGGGAGGCCAAGGCAAGTGAATTGCCTGAGCTCAGGAGTTTGAGACCATCCTGAAGCAAGAGCGAGACTCTGTCTCTAAAAAATAGTCGATCATTGTGGTGGGTGCCTATAGTCCTTGCTACTTGGGAGACTGAGGCAAGAGTTTCACTTGAGCACACGAGTTTGAGGTTGCTGTGAGCTATGACACCACAGCACTCTATAAGGGAACCAAAGTGAGACTCTGTCTCAAAAAAACAAAAAAATATAAAAAAAAAGAAAGAAAAAATAGCTATTCTTTTTATGGAATAGCTATAAATAGCTATAGTTGTACAAAAACAGGTGGGGGGCTGGATTTACCAACAGACCATGGTTTGCTCACCCCTCCTGGAGGACTAATCTCCCATCATCATTAAGGCTCCCAGCCCATTTTCTACCCCATCTCTACACAGAGCTCAAGCTTGGGCCATGGTAGATGTTTTTCTCTGAATGAATCACATTCCTTCACTCCCTAGGACTCTACATTGCTGCTCCCCTTTCTGGGAATGTCCTTCCAGCTCTTCTCTGTCTGGGAACTCCGAGGCCTCTTTTGATCTGGGCAGAATCAGGAGCCTCTGTCCTGGTCGTTTCTTCACACTTCCTAAACTCTTTCTCCAAGTTGTCCTTGCCATGTTGTATTCTAATTTTTTACAGATGTACTTGCTTCCCCCCTTAGCCATGAGTTTTGGGGGGGTGGGGACCTTGTCCTCCTGAGTGCTGCCCCCAGGCCTGCAATGGTTTGAATATTTCCAAAAACTATGCATTGGAAACTTAATTCCCAATGTTGATCAAGGGACCTTTTTTTCATTTAAATTTTCTTTTTTTCCACAAAGTTAGTCTTGTGGAATGGGCCTAATGAGGGGTGATTTTGCTATGAGTGCTCCGTCCTCACAAATGGATTAAGTAAGCGTGCCTCTCTCTTACCTTCTCTTGCCCTTCCACTTTCTTATGTGGGAGGATGAAGCAAGAAGACCCTCACCAGGCTCGGCGCCTGTGGCTCAACGGGCTAAGGCGCCAGTCACATACACCTGAGCTGGTGGGTTCGAATCCAGCCCGGGCCCGCCAAACAACAATGATGGGTGCAACCAAAAAATGGCTGGGTGTTGTGGCGGGCGCCTGTAGTCCCAGCTACTTGGGAGGCAGAGGCAGGAGACGCACTTGAGCCCAGGAATTGGAGGTTGCTGTGAGCTGTGATGCCACAGCACTCTATCCAGGGTGACAGCTTGAGGCTCTGTCTCAAAAAAAAAAAATGAAGACCCTCACCAAATTCTAGCCCCTTGATCTTGGACTTCTCAATCTCTAGAACTGTGACAAATGCATTTCTGTTCTTTTTTTTTTTTTTTTTTGAGACAGAGTCTCACTATGTCACCCTCAGTAGAGTGCCATAGCATCACGGCTCATAGCAACCTCAAACTCTTGGGCGTAAGTGATTATCTTGCCTCAGCCTCCCAAGTAGCTGGACTACAGGACCCTGCCACAATGCCCAGTTATTTTTTGTTATTGTTGTCATTGTTGTTGTAACAGGCCCGGGACAGGTTTGAACCCGCCAGCCCCGGTGTATGTGGCCAGTCCCTAACCACTGAGTTATGGGTGCTGAGCCAAATTTCTGTTCTTTATACATTGCCTAGTCTCATGTATTCTGTTACAGCAACACAAGATGGACAAAGATAGGAAATTGGTACCAAGAATTGGGACAGTTGCTATAAAGAATACCTGGAAATGTGGAAGTAGTTTTGGAACTGGGTAATGGGCAGAAGCTGGAAGAATTTGGAGGATTTGACTAGAAAAAGCCTAGATTGCTATAAAGGGAGCACTGAGGGTGAGTCTGATGAGGGCTCAGTTGTAAGGAAATTTGGAAAATTCTTAGAGGTGATTGAAGTGATTATGAACAGCCTGCTGGTAGGAATATGAACTATAAAGTTTATTCTCATGAGGTCTCAGACAAAAATAGGGAATAAGGCATTAGGAATTGGAAGAAGGCTCGTCCTTGTTACGGCAAAGAAATTGGCCAATTTGTGTCTGTGCCTGAGAATTTTATGGAAGGCAGGACTTCAGAGGAATGAACTAGAATATCCAGCTGTAGAATTTCTAGGCAACAAAACAGTGAATGAGCTGTGTGGTTTCTCTTAACTGTACAGCAAAATTCAAGAGGATAGAAATGATTTAAAGATGGAATTATAATTAAAAAGGAAGTGAATGGAAAGATTGGAAAATTTGCAGCCTAGCCATCTAAAATGTGAAAAGGCATGTTTAGGAAGAAACCAAGGATACAGCGAACCGGAACATTTGCTAGATTAGTATGGCTAACAGGGAGCTGACCACTTTCATCAAAACAGCAGAGGAATGACCCCAAAGGCATTCTGTAGATTGTGAAGCAAGTGAGTACCTTCAGGGCACAGTTTCCAAAGAAGTCAAGTGACTGTGGAACCTCAGCATTCCCTGCCCTGCCCCCTACATTCCGCTTTATTTTCCCTTGTCCACCCCAGCTATAGCGCAAGCTGGCCCAAGTGTGGCTCTATCC
The DNA here is from genome assembly GCA_963573935.1 of Arctocebus calabarensis. Lineage (NCBI taxonomy): Eukaryota > Metazoa > Chordata > Mammalia > Primates > Lorisidae > Arctocebus > Arctocebus calabarensis. The sequence continues at coordinate 5,723 of CAUYON010077030.1, forward strand.
ACTGCTCTGGAAAGCACAAGCTATAAACTTGGGCAGTGTCCATGTGGCGCTCAATCTGCAAGCTTGCAGGTACAAGAGCAATGGGGCACAACTTCTTCCACTTAGATGTCAAGTGCATTTTGGACAGCCTGGGGGCCTATCAGAGACTTGTCACAAGGCAAGGCTACTACAGAAAGCCCTGGCCAAGGCAATGCCCAACGGAACAGTGGGGTCCAAGCTGCCACAGACTCCCCATCCGGGGTCCTTATGGAGCCATGGTAATAAGGCTGCTCTCAAGAGGCCCACTACTGTCCAGCCTGATAGCCTGAGCTGTAGGTGTGAGTCACTAACTTGTGAGAGCTGCTGTGTGGATGCCCACAAAGCCATCAGGGCAGGGCTGCCTGAGGCCTTGGGGGCCCAATCCCTACCCCAATGTGTCCAGAAGGTGGCACATGGACTCCAAGATTATTCTGGAGTATTGGGATGTAATGCTGTTTGCCCTATTGGCTTTAGACTTACTCAGGATCAGTTATTCCTTTCCTTTTGTCTATTTCTCCCTTTTAGAATGGGATTATTTGTCCTATGCCTGTTCTACCATTGTCTTCTGGAAGTAGATAAATTAATTTCACAGGCTCAGAGCTGAGGGAATTTGCTTCGGGATGAATTCTGCTTTGAGTCCCATCCATACCTGATTTAGATGAGACTCTGGACTGTGGATTTTTCAGTTGATGCTGGACTGAATTAAGTCTTTGGGGCTGTTGGGATGGAATAAGTGTGTTTTTCTATGAGAAGGAAATGTACTGGGGGGAAGAACATGGGTGGAATTTTTTTTTTTTTTTTTATAGAATCAACTTTGTTGCCCTTGGTAGAGTGCCATGGCATCATAGCTCACTGCAACTTCACTCCTGGGCTTGAGCAATCCTCTTGCCTCAGCCTCCTGAGTAGCTGGGACCACAGGTGTGTACCACTATGCCTGCCTGGATTTTTTTCTATTTTGAGTACAGTCAGGGTCTCCTTGCTCAAGCTGGTCTGGAACTCCTGAGCTCAAGCAATCCACCTGCTTTGGCCTCCCAGAGTGCTAGGATTACAGGTATGAGCCACCACATCCAGCCAGAATGCTATGGTATCCCCAAAAGACATGTGTTGGATGCTTAATCCCCAGTGCAATAGGGTTGGGATATAGAACCTAATAGGAAGTGGTAGGTCAAGAGGCCTCTACCCTCATGAAAGGATTAATGTCATTATCGAGCGTGAGTTCATTATAAAGGGTGCATTCGGTCCCCTTCTCTCTCTCTTTCTTTCTGTCTCTCACTTACCCTTCCAGCTTTTCTTTTTTTGTAGACACAGAGTTTTACTTTGTCACCCTCGGTAGAGTGCCATGGCATCAAAGCTCACAGCCACCTCCAACTCCTGGACTTAAGCGATTCTCTTGCCTCAGCCTAAGCTGGGACTACAGGTGCCTGCCACTACACCCAGCTATTTTTTGTTGCAGTTTGGCCAGGGCCAGGTTCAAACCCACCACCCTCAGTATATGGGGCCGGCGCCCTATCCACTCAGCCACAGGCACTGCCCTCCCCCTTCCAGCTTTCATCTTTCACCTTCTATCTTCTACTATAGGATGATGCAACAAGATTTTCACCAGATTCTGGCCTCTCAATCTTATACTTCCCTCCTCAGAACTGTGAGAAAGAATTTCTGTTCTTTATAAATTACTCAATCTCAGATATTCTGTTTTAGCAGCACATAACAGACTAAGACAGGCCGCAGCCAGGGAAACTGGCATGCTGTAAGCACTGCTTAAGAGGAAAGGAGATGGGGATAGGGAGGAAGGTACTCCATATGGGATGCTGGTCTAGGCAAGGTGCTGAGGTAGGGATGAGCTAGGTTGACAAGGGACACCTGGGGCTGCAGGGTATGCTAGGGCAGGTAGGCCTGCTGCAGTTCAGCAATAGGGAGTCATGGCTGCTCTTGAATACAGCTGTGAGTTAACGAATTTCAAGTTCTGGAGGGGAGATCCCTTGGAGTGGCCCAGCTCCCTCCTGCTATATGGGGCAGTCCATTCTCTGCTGACTCAGAGCTTGGTGGAGTTCTTGACCTCTATGAGCTATCTATGACTGAGAATAGATGGCCCTTTCTGACCTTGGCCATCTATTTTTATCTGTCCATATGTCCAGAGTCCTGAACCAATAGTCAGAAGGCCCATGTTCAAATTCTGGTTCTGCCCATACAAGTTCCTATAGGGTGTTGAACTTCAACTCTTGGGCCCTCAATTTCTACGTCTGTTAAATGGGAACACTGACTTCTGCCCTTGTTCTTCTGAGGGTCAAATAAGGCTGGTCTCACAGGGACAGTGACCTCTAGGGAGCTGACCTTGCAGAATGATGGCTAACATTTCACTTTCCTTCTTTGGCATTGATTCCATGCTGGGTGCTGCAGTGAGTGGCCAGGGGCCTTACAGAGAGGAGATTATGGATTGTGACTCAATATCCTGTTGCTATGTCCTCAGGAATTGGTGCTGACTTAAAGAACAAAGGAAGCTGAGTGTGGAGTTACATGAAAGGGGCTCAGGTGTCTGTGAATTTCCGGACTGTCAGAAAGAATCATATCAAAACCAACCTGGCTTCTGTGCATGCTACATTATCTTCTAGCAACTGGGCACTGAAGCTTCGTATAGCAGATAAAAATTGGAACTGAATCTCAGCCAACTCTCCCCATTTTACAAATGGAAAAACTGAAGCCCAGAGAGGTCCAGCAATGTGCTCAGGGGCTCTCAGGCAGAGCATGAATTGGCCCAGGCCCTCTGCCCAGGAGGCACAGGTACCAGATTGTGTGGGGAGTTGGAGCCATTCATGGGCTGCCCAGCCCCATGGCCCACTAATTAGTCACATCATTTTTGGCATCTCACACAGCCTCGGGGAGCTGGAGAATGTCATTGTCAAAGTATTTTTGAATATTTGCCTTCTCAGCAAGAAGATGAGAAAGCTGTGAGAACACTCAGTCTTCCAGAGGATGGATACTAACAAAAATAACAAGCAGCGTGAGCCGGAAGGACCTGGGATCTTGGAAGAGAGGCCTGGAGGAAGCCTGGGTGCTGCCAGTCACAGCTGTGTAACTAGGGACAGAGGCTCTAGGCCTCAGTCTGCTCACCTGTGAAATGACTCATTCATTTCTCAGATATTTATGGAAGTCTGCAACATGTCTTGCCCTACTCTAGGCTCTGGGGAGGAAAAACAGAAATCTCTGCTCTCAAGGGGTGCCATCTTCAGGGGAGCTACAAATCAAATATGACCTGTTGGCTGGCAGCTCATGCAAGGGAGAATCATAAAACCCCTTGTGTGGGGGTGGAGGCCTTTTCCAAAAGGCCAGTTAGGATGGACTCACTGAGAAGATAACACCTGAATGAGGATCAGAAGGAGGCACGGAGTGAGCCAAGGGGATACATGGGGAAGAGCACCTATAGATCAGTGGGTGTCAGTTGGGCTCTGGTGGGCTCACTTTGTTTGAGGATCAGCAAATGGCTGAAGGGCTAGAGACCAGTGGTGACTTGGCGATGGCAAGATGACAAGACTGAGTCAGAGAGGCCCCTGGGTGCCTCTTGGATATGGCCTTGCAAGGCATGGGAGAACCTTTGTCTTTATTCTGCATATAGGGCAGGGACACAGCATGATCTGGTTTCTGTTTTAACCATTGTTTTCTGTGCCCCAGGAATAGTCCAGGTGGGACACAACAGGGGACAGGAGGGCTCTGGGTTCCAGAAGCATCTGGAGGCAGAGTACATACTGGTTTTGGAGGCTTGGATATGAGGACCACAAGAAGAACTGACATATCCCCAAAGTGGGGTGCAATGTTGTCACATGTGTGGTGCCCATTGGATGTCACTAAGCTGCCTGGGCCAGGTGGCTAGAGACACAGATTTAGGGGTCATCGGCATGGCGGTGTATTTAAAGTCATGGGCCTGTCTGAGGGGTGAGTGAGGAAAGGGGCCTAAGACAATGACAGCAGGATCTCTGGCACAGAGCAGCTGGGAGCACACAGGTCCTCTTGCCCAAAATGTCCTGAGGACAGTGCCTGTACCTAGTTAGTGCTCAACCTAGTGCACTCATTTTACTGTTATTGTGACAGTCTTGCCTGTTCTGTTATTCAGCTTCCCCACCAAAGACCATGTCCTCCTCTGGGTCACAGCTGGAGAATCCAGAGCTGGGAGTGGGAATGCTGAGGGATGGCGTGCAGAGCACGTGGCTGTGTCTAGATACAGGGTTACCCTAAGCAGTCCATCACCCACAGGGTTGTACGTTGGTGTGGGCCCAGTTGATTGGGTGGACATCTGATCACTGACCTTGGTCTGATACTGTAGGTGGGCCGAGGCCTTGAATTTGAAGGCTAGGTTCCAGTTTAGGTTTCTCAATTCTATGTGTGTGTAAAATAAACATAACACAGAATTTATCATTTTACCATTTAAAAATGTACAATTTGGCTCGGCGCCTGTGGCTCAACAGGCTAAGGCGCCAGCCACGTACACCTGAGCTGGTGGGTTTGAATCCAGCCCGGGCCTGCCAAACAACAATGA
>CAUYON010077034.1:0-26113 GCA_963573935.1 Arctocebus calabarensis
GAGTACATGGGATTCATGCTTCTCCATTCTTGAGATGCTTTACTAAGAATAATGTGTTCCACTTCCATCCAGGTTAATACAAAGGCTGTAAAGTCTCCATCTTTTTAAGTGGCTGAATAGTATCCCATAGTGTACATATACCATAGCTTGTTAATCCATTCCTGGGTTGGTGGGCATTTAGATTGTTTCCACATTTTGGTGATTGTAAATTGAGCTGCAATAAACAATCTAGTACAAGTGTCCTTATGATAAAAATATTTTTTTTTTCCTTCTGTGTAGATGCCCAGTAATGGGATTGCAGGATCAAATGGGAGGTCTAGCTTGAGTTCTTTGAGAGTTCTCCATACTTCCTTCCAAAAAGGTTGTATCAGTTTGCATTCCCACCAGCAGGGTAAAAGTGTTCCCTTCTCTCCACATCCACGCCAGCATCTGCAGTTTTGAGATTTTGTGATGTGGGCCATTCTCACTGGAGTTAGATGGTATCTCAGGGTGGTTTTGATTTGCATTTCTCTAATAATTAGGAATGATGAGTATTTTCTTATATTTGTTAGCCATTCGTCTGTCTTCTTTAGAGAAGGTTCTATTCCTGTCTCTTGCTCATTGATATATGGGATTGTTGGCTTTTTTCATGTGGATTAATTTGAGTTCTCTATAGATCCTAGTTATCAAGCTTTTGTCTGATTCAAATTATGCAAATATCCTTTCCCATTGTGTGAGGTTCATAGTTTGTACATGGGTGTTTGCACATGTATATGTACATATATGTATTTTTTCCCTAAAAATAATAATGTTAATATTCAGTTTATTTAGTATTTTTCTTTTTTCTTTTTTTTGCAGTTTTTTTTTTTTTTTTTTTTTTTTTGGTTGGGACTGGTTTTGGGGCTAGCGCCCTACTCCTTTGAGCCATAGGTGCCGCCCAACTATTTTTCTTAAACATTATTTTAACAGCAGCATGGCAGCTTCCACAAACAACCTCTGCAATGAAAATCCTCTTTAAGCATTTAAACATTTATATATTTTTTAACTCAGCTTTGTCTCATAAATAGCATCAATTTAGAATTGATTTATTATTTTCTTAGAATAAATTTTCAGAAGTGGATTTGATGGTTCAAAGGATATAAAAAAATCTTAAGGCATCGTTACATGTTGCCAAATTGCTCTTTAGAAAGGAATCCTCAATTGCATGTCCATAATAAATGACTAACATTTTCCCAGTGATTATGGGTTTCTAAATCTTTGCCAAATTTCATTTCCTGAATTACGGGTGAGGATGAACGTTTTTTCACAAGTTAATTGCGTTGTCTTTGTTTGTGAATTGCTTGATCATGTCCTTTGTCCATTTTTCTATTGGGGTGTTTTCCCTTTTTGACTGTTTTTTAAAGGACTTGTTCTAATTAAGACCTTGGAGATGCAAAAAGACTGGAATGAGCTCATTTTAGGACAGGTGAAAGTGGGAGTTGGCTGTGAGGGGGCAGTGATATCAGGAAGACCAAGAGGAGAGGACACCAGACCTCCTATGCATAGGAGCGAACCCCAATTTGTTACTTATCTTCCAGCTCTTGAAGGTCATGAGCCTCATCGGCTGCTACTGTCCTGATGTGGTTCCAGCCCCCATCCCAGACTTTCCTCTGCCTTCTCCTCTTGCTGGTGCCCCAACATGGTGGCTAGCCCAACATGAGCCCGTGGGCTCCCTCTGTGGCTTCCAGTGCTAGCACTCTTGAAAGTCTCTCCCTGAAGATGCAATCTGATCACACAAGTCTCTTCCCTGAGCCACACCATGAGTCTTTAGCCAGGCCATGGGTTGACCGTCTTGAGGTCACACACTCATCCTCACCTCTGTCAGTGAACCTTTCCATCATCAGTTAGGCTATTCACATTTTCACCTACTAGGTCTGACAATTAAGTTTGCAAACTTGCCACTGTGCCCTTCTGTTGGCAGCACTGTACAGACAACTCAGTAAAGTTTCACAACCTCGGTGTATCAGTGTTTCCTAGGTGTGTTCGTGTCTTGCTGAGTGGTGTTCATTATCATTGTTATGTGTTTTTTTGTGCTATTACAAGAATGTTGGAGCTTGAATTGTAACAAAGAACAAACGTTAAATTTCTTATTAAACTTGGCAAGAATGGAAGTGAAATCAGGAACATGTTAGTCCAAGTTTATGTGGTTAATGCCATGAAGAAAATGACAGTGTACAAATGAATCTAACATTTTTCAGAGGGGAGAGAAAACATCATTGATGAAGAGAGGTCAAGATGGCCAATAACGGGCTGATCTGATGAAAACATTGCATTCATTAGATTGCATGTCTGAATTTTTGGCTGACTGTGAAAAGCATAACAGACCAAGTAAACATCAATGGAGAAATAGCTAGGGACATCTTAACTGAAAACCTTGGCATGAGAAGACTGTGGCTTTTGTGTCATGACAATGCACCTGCTCACACGTCATGGTCTGAGGGGGATTTTACCTGTAAACAAATAATTCTGTTGGAACACCCTCTGTGCTCACCTGATTTGGCCCCCAATGACTTTTTCTTTACCTGAAGATAAAGGAAACATTGAAAGGAAGGCGTTTTGATGACATTCAGGACCTTAAGAGTAATATGATGACAGCTCTGGTGGCCATTCCAGAAAAAGAGTTCCAAAATTGCTTTGAAGGGTGGCCTAGGTGCTGGCGTCAGTGCACAGCTCCCCTAGAGAAGGGGACTGTAGTCATATTCAGCAGAAAGGTATTAGTATTTCTCTAGGATGAATTTGGAAACTTGTCAGACCTCTCATATATGTGTTTCTACGGTTAATTTCTCAATGTATTTCCCAAATGTGTTTATTTCTCTTATCTCCACTGATAAAATAGCCTTAAGTAAGTCCTTTGTTACTTTTCACCTGCAATGCTGCTGCTTATAGATCCATCCTGCTACTCACAACCCTTTTTCTCCTCTTTCCCCTGCCCATGTCAACAGAGAGATGTATCAACCCAAAATGCAAACCTGGTCATGACCCTTACTCTCTGTTAAATCTCCCAGTGGCTCCTAATAACCTGCTGGGTAAAGTCCAAGTCCTAATATAACAAGATAGTCTTTCAATGTCCCTCCACCTCCCTCTGTATGCTGTTGACACCCCTATCTTCCGGCTATACCCTGGAAGATTTGGGAATTGACCACACTTTTCCTAGGTGGCCCCTCTGCCTGGGAGGTCCTTCTCACCTTCTCTTTCTGACAAACTGTTATCTTTCAATAATCACTCAGGTGTCACCTCCTTACTTTGTTTCCTTGATGCTTCTCAGGATTCTTCATATTTATACCATTCTGGACATCATTCACCCCACAGAAACATGCTGTGTTGGAATTGTTTCTCCATCTGTGCCTCTTCTGAATGGGATACCCTTGAGGATAAATGGCCACCTTCCCGTTTCCTTAGCACTGGAAAATAGGGTTGGAGGTATGTGGCCACCTGGATGGACAGAGGGCTGGTAACTGGGCAGCTGCAGCTGATGGAATATTGTGCTTAACTGAGAGTCATCATAAATGCTTATTACTTTTTTGTGTGTGTGTATTAAAGGAAAATGAAATACACTTTACATCAGTAATCTCCTAAGTCTAATCCAATGTCTGATGAATCAGCATAGCTCATGGGTGTCGGCTGCACTAGGCTGGGTAGGGCAGGGATTGAGAACCAAGTCTCTTGGTCTGGCAGCCGGGTGTGGCTCCTGGCTCAGCCTCTAGCTATGACATCTCGCGTGAGTCAGCTGACCTCTTGGCCAGGGGCGCTTGTCTGTAAAATGGTCTTAGAAACCTTGGCCTCTCAGAGCTGTGGGGACTCAGCTGGGTAAGGGAGTTCAACACCTCAGAGTAGAGTTCATTAACATGAGTTATTATTATAGTATATTAGCATTACTAGAGTGCTTCTCAGTATTGGAAATGTCTCATGCAGCACCACAGCTACAGAAGGAAAACATAGTTATTTTTATTTTCTAGTTATTTCAATTCTGGACAAGAAGCAAGTTGAATTGTCTCTAGGAATTCCCTAGTGTGTAAATTTCACCTTGCTTTAAAAGGCAGCTTCGACTGTCGTAGCAGGTTGGAATAATGTATTTCCCCCTCCTTGGCACTCTGAGAAGATTCCATCTCACTTAAGTGGGAACAGCACTCGGGCTAGGAGCTCCCTGTGTGTCTGTGGATGTTCAGAATCTCATCAAATAAGCCTCTCTGGCAGTGGGTTGGTGTCTGCATTTTGTTACGGCCGTAGGCTGTCCACTGGGCCCTGTCTGCTGTCAGCTGTAACTGCCTCTCCTAGCCCCGGCATCACCCTTTGTCTTGGAGAGCAAGGATGTGAGACTGTCTCTGCAGAATGCAGCCCAGCACTCAGAGGAAAAGATGCCTACACATGCATTTTGCTTTTAAAACCAATTCATCTGCTCAGAGAGCAGCCCTGGTGATCAAAGAACTTGGAAATAAGGGTGTGGCTTGTTCCAGGCAACCCAGGCCAAGAGAAGAATCCTTTGTCACCAGTTATGGGGCAGTCTTGAGGCGTGCTGAGCTTGAGTATTTTGATTCTCATATTCCAAATACGCGTGTTTTGTGCCCACCCCCTTGTGTGATGGGAACACGCATTTGCTGTTTTTTTCTTGAATCCAACCTCTGCTGCTCATCCTTACCTTGAGCTGATGTCCAAGATCCGCCCCCCAGTTTGCTGGGATGAAGATATCAGTCAACTGTGGCCTTGGGCCAATCTAGCCTGTTGCCTATTTTTGTACTACCTGTGAACTAACAGTGATTTGTGTATTTTGGGGAAAAAGAAAGTCAAAGGAATAATATGTGTGGCGCGTGATACTTATTCCTGCGTCCCTATAGTACCTCTGACGGGTCTCATGCTACGAAGGCAGAACTGAGTTGTGCCGGAGATTGTGTGGCCTGAAAAGCTGAAATAATGACTGTTTGGTTCTTGATAGGGAAAGTTCTCTGGCCTCTGCTTTGAATTAACAGTTCTTTGAAATTGCATTTTTGTCTGAAACAGTTCGATGAAAATATTTCAGATTCTGTATGAAGTCAGCACATTGTGCTCCATGATTGCACTAATGTACACAATTATGTGATTGCACTAATGTACACAATTATGATTTAATAAAAATTAAAAAAAGAGAAATGACTAGCTAGCTGTCTGTCTTCAGAAGGGAGTTAAAACTGGTGCAGGGACATAGGTGGATAATGGATTTTGTTTCTGGCCAGTGGAGAGGCATTGTCGGTGTGCAGGTGCACACCTTCAGCATTTGGCTACTTCTCGGTAAACCTGTGGGCTTTGCTCCTGCAGGCCTCAGGGTAACATGTGCCTCTCAGGGCAGCCAGACCCCCAGGGAGCTTGCAAGGCTGCTTGCAGGGAGGTACAGGCAGGCATGTGTGTTGCAGGGCTGCTAGGCAGGCATGTGGACATCACTCACAACTCTCGGGTGTCTCCTAGCAAAGTAAGAGTACCAGCTGAGCTTCTGAAGCAGAGCAGGCCCGCAGGGGTGTGATGGGGATGAGAAAGTTACGAGGCCTCTCTCTAAAGACAGTCTTTGCCCATAGACTTCCTCGCAGGAACAAGAAGGTCACCTACAGAATTGGAGAACTCCAAGGACCGGCTGGCCATACTTCTTCCTCTGTAGGGCAAACGTGTCGACGACACCAGCAGAGAGCAAGGACCCTGTGACACCACTGCAAGAGAGCTGCTACTACTGAGAGCTGCCAGACTCCGGGTTAAAAGAAGGAGCTGGGGCCAGCCCAGGTCACCCGCTGCACAAGACTCCCGGCCGTGTTTAAGCTGCTGACCTTGCGCTGGGACAGGGGCTGCCCCGAGGCTTCGGCTCCAGCTAACCGCCATGCCACTCCCTCTCATGCAGAAGATTGGGGTTTATGCAACTGGACTTGTCTCTGTGAGATTAAGTCCTCCCTCCCAAGGATTCTGGCCCTTTAAAAACATCCCCAGGATGGCGAAGTTTGGTTGTCACTGCACAAACACCAGCCAGTCTGGGGCTCTCGTACTGGGGCTGTGTTGTTTTCCTGATGGGTATTGTGAGCACAGAGTGACCAACTGTCCTGGTTTCCCAAGATTAGAGGCTTTCAGGGCTAAACTGGAAAAGACACAAATAATTGGTCACCCTCTGGGGAAGATAACCTAGAAAGAATAGTAAATGGTATTCTCAGCCATTGGAGAATGACTTTACCCTGTGACCGGTGACTAAAAATAACTTTATTCAACAAATGGAAGGAGGCCAGACACTTAGAGGTTGAAAGTATGAGTTTCAAAAGCTAGTGGTTTGTTGGTCCTTAGCTTTGCTTCTCAGTTTTTCTAAGCCTCAGTTTATTCATCTGTCAAATGGGCCTGTTTTGCACCACTTACCTCCTAGACTTGAGAATTAAAAGAGAAAATGCATGTGAAGTGCTTCTTGTGTTGTTTGGTACTCACTAAGTTCTTGATACATGTTAAAAACCAACAGTGAAACAAAGAAAACTCAAAACCTTATGTCTAAAAATGTTGACAGACACAGGCACAGATTTTCCCTAATGTTAGGACATTAACAAGGGATTTGTGTATTTAGGAATCACTTCCAAAGCTGAAGTGAATTTGGGTTTTTATTACAAAATTGCTGAATTGGTGGCTCCAATTCAGCCAATCTGGGTCATGGGATGGGACCCGTCTTGCTCTGACTGGCATCAGTGTGTGAGGCCAGGGAAGCTGCTGACAGAGTCTTCGCTAACAAGGGTCACCCAGCACCAAATGTCAGCAGTGCCGGGGGTGAGAAATGGCTCCAGCGGGTGGAAGGAAAGATTCTGAATTAGAAAATAGAAGGATGATATTATCTATCTCAAATATTTAGACAGCTTGACTTGTATTGTGTTTTCTTTCTCTTTAGACTCTGTTACAGGAAGTTCACTGAATTTCCAATCAGCCTCCTGAGGAGCTCTGGGGGTGTCAGAGAATAGGATAACTGGGCAGCCTTTGGAAGCTCTAGAAGATTCTACAGAGGAATTTTGTCAAAAGCCATTCCAGTGAGTCAAAGCTCCTATGACTCCATTATCCTGGACAGACCCTATAGGAAGAACCGATTTATTTTTAGAGGGTTAGCCAGGAAGCCTGAATGATGTTAGTTTGAAGGGACTTGGTACAAATGCAGAGAGACCTGCATTTTTGAAAATTTTCTTTTTTGGAATAATTTCAGACTCATGGAAAGATAATGCGAATGATCCGTTTACTCAGAATCCTTGAATGGTATAAAATTTACCCCATTTGCATTATTATTCTTTCCCCTTGATATAGACAGATTACCTTTCCAGTTTACATTTGAGAGTAAATAGCAGACAAGGTGCTTCCTCATTGCTAAATATTTCCATGTATATTTTATAAAACAAGAACATTCTCTTATATAGCCATGGTACAGCGATCCGAACGAGGAAATACGCGCTGCTCTGAAAATGTGATCTAGTCTGGGGACCTCCTTCAGACCTCCCCGTTCCCCAGGAGCCAGTCCAGAACCAGCACTGTGTTTCCTTGATTCCCTCGGTCTGGAAACCGTCCTTGACGGCCTTTGTCCTCCATCATTTTGACAGCTATTTTATAGAGGGTTCCTCAGTCTGGATTTGCCTGGTGTTTCCTTATAGCTGATTTCAGGTTCTGCATTTTTGGCCGGAGTTCTAGAGAAGTAAAGTGACGTGGCTTTTTCAGAGTGTCACATGGGGATACATAATGTCTATTTGTCCCTCAACTTCCACCTGGTTTGGATAGTGTCTACCACCCTGAATGTTCTCTACCATTAGCGTTATTTTGTAGCTATTTGTAATTATTAAGTATGCAGGAGGTGGCTCTTTAACACTCCATAATTACCTTTTTCTTATGAAGTTTCCACTCACTAGTTTTAGCACCCACTGATGATGCTTTTTGTCTGAAACTATTATTTTGCCTGATGGTTGCCCAATGGTGATTTAAAAAAAAACACAAAACAACCAAACCCCATCATTTCTTCTATATTTACTTAGAATTCTACTCTAAGAGAGAGACTTTCTTTCTCTTTTTTATTTTTCTATCTTTGCATGGAACAGTGGATTCTTATTTCTTTCTTCAGGCTGTAACCTAATACTATTATTATTTTGGAGCTCACAGTGCCCCAGATAGGGCCACTGGGACCCCCTTCAAGGTGGCTCCTGTGTCCTCTTGACATGCTCCCTGTTCGTGGGGCTTCTTTAATTTCTGGCACAGCCTGATAATTCTGTCTTCTCCTTTCCCTGTGCCGGACTGGAGATCAGTCACTTTTCCAAGAAGGCTTTGTTTCCTTTACTGGGAAATGGTCATTAGAATCTAAGATGTGGGCCCTGGGTGTGCCCATCATAAGTGACTCCTAGACCAGCAGTTCTCAACCTGTGGGTCGTGACCCACAGGAACTGTATTAAAGGGTCGCGGCATTCGGAAGGTTGAGGACCACTGTCCTAGACCCTTATCAGCATACAAAATGGGAATCTGATGCATCAAACACACGTTGATTTCTCCCCATCGGAAAGCAGAGTTCCTTTCTTTTGTTAATGATAGGACTTGCTACAGCCTGTGGTGTTATAGGTTATTCAAACCATACCCACAATGTACATTTAGGTTATTTCTATGTTTTTTCAATTGTAAGTAGAATTGAGAAATCCCTATCAGGTATTTTTTCAATGCACAAGAATTTTAATAGGTAAAAATTCCAACTGTGCAATCGTGGGGTCAAAACGTGAGTTTAAAATGGTAATAGCTGCTGCAAATTCCTCTGAAAAGATGATCTTGATTCCAATTCCCACCAACATCGTCTGAGTGCACCTGTTCCTTTGTACTGTCCACATCCTTTACACACCTGAGTCCCTTTCTTAGTGACGAGTGAAGACTGCATAGCTATTCACTTACTGTTGATAGTCTATGTACACAGAGTGCCTCTTATCACGTGGAAATTTATGTGGCCAAATCTATCATTTTATTCTTGTGAGTTTTTATTTATTTTCAGTCTTATTTATTTTGAGAAGCCCTTCCATCCCTCCAAACAATAGGTGGGGCTTCTGGCCAGACCTGAGCCTGTGTGGACCTTTAGTTCCAGATGTGGCCACTCAAAAAGAAAGGCTTTCTTCACTCCCAGGACAGGCAAGCTGGACCCCAGCTGGTGAACCGGTTCTGTGCCCTGTTCCCTGAGTGTGTGGCTGGGGCCAAGGGTAGGGAAGGACAGGAAACCCTTGGGGGCAGCAAACCCAGGCAGCCCAGGGCCCTGGCTCTGAAATTACTGAAGGCTCAAGACACCTGGTATTCTGAGTACGAACCTGATTGTAGGGCCACTAGAAAGCTGAGTAGACCAGAGAACTTGACCCAGACAATAGTAAACGACTGAGAATAGCTTTCTTGGTCTAAAATCAGAATTCACATTTCTGGTTATAACATTTTAAGTGGCAGCATTTCAGCAATTCTCAAGCACCCACCCTGCACCCTTTGGTAGAAGTGGACAAAACAGCAATTAGAACAGCCCTCACGGAGTGTCAGTGTCCCCTGAGTACCTGCTAGTCCCCAGAGGCCACCGGCCCTATTGCTCACTGGGGCAGGTGGGCAGCAGCCTGGCTGGGAGGCACAGCCTGCAGGGGCTAGAGACTGGGGCTCAGATCCACCACACACCCAGGTCACTGCCCCTCCCACACACTGGCCTGGCATTTCAGAGGGAACCTGTGCCACCTTTCGAGTATCTCAAGGTGAATCAGCTCCTTTCTTCCCTTAGCTCCCAAACATTCTGTTAAAAGTAGGTAAATAGCAATGACTTTATTTCAGAAAATTAAGATAAGCCCCCAGAAGAATACATACAAATTACCTATAATATCTTCACTCAGAGATGAGGACAGAGAATGTCACAACATATAGCAGTCTGACTACCTAAGTTCGTTCCTTAAACTGTGTGATGCTGTAAACATAAATTACCTGCTGTGATACACACACAGGCACTTACGTAGCAAAGGTGGGACCACACAACTCATGCTGTTGTTTAGCTTGCATTTGTCATGTAACAATATAGCAGATAATTTACATTCTTAGTCCTCTGTGGTATTATTTTTAATACTACTCTATTTTTAATGCTACTCACCTTGGGTAGCAAAAGCCCTTCTCAAGGTACATCATAATTTTTTCACAAATGTGTCCTCACCTTAGTCTGTGAGTCCACTGAGGGCTGATTCCATGTGCTAGTCAGGTCTCCTGCCTGACTTCACACAATGTCTAATGTGTGATAATAACCAACAATTATTGAGCAGTTACTCTGTGCTAGATATTTGAAAGCTCCTCTTGAAGCAGTGACTCCCCAGTAGCAATAAGCATGCCCTGTGTGCAGATCTGGATTTCTAATCCCATCCTCAATTGAAGGAAACAGGGCTGCTTGAGGCAGTGGGCGATTCCGGGACTGGGGCTGGAAATACACACGATGAGCCTGGAGCATCTTGGAGCACCAGCAAGGAAGTCAGTGTTCAGAAAGCACAAAGACCAGAGCACATTGGCAGGATGCAGGAACCAGCTGGAAGAGCTCCCAACACCCAGAGCTGGAATGGTTTGAGCAAAAAATAGTGTACAGATTAAAACTCAAAGTATAAGATAAATATCCGGGAATCCATACTGATATAAATAAATGATTGACTTCTGTGTTGAATATGAAGCTTAGTTTAGCAGGATACAGAATCTTGGGTTTAAAATTGTTTTGTTTAAAAAGGGTTAAAGGGAGGGGAGGGGATGGGTGGAGAGAGGGTAAATGGTGGGATCACACTTAGGGCGCATCTTAGAAGGGTATGGGTGAAACTTACTAAACGTGGAATACAAATGTTTTCATACAATAACCAAGAAAATCCCATGAAGGTTAAGTTGGATGAAAATATTTCAGATTGTATATAAAACCAACACATTGTACCCCATGATTGCACTAATGTACACAGCAATGATTTAATAAAAATAATGAAAAAAAAATAAAGGTTAAAGAGCATTAAGCACCCTCACCACCTGCCAATAGATAAACAACTAAATGCCCACACCAGAGAAAAACACAAGTGAAATTAAGTGGGTGGTGGGGAGGACGCTGGTATGTTCTTACCTAATGGGCACCATGCAAGACTTTACTTCTGGGGTAAAGTCTCAACTACAACTTGGAAAACAATGTAACATAAGCATTTGTACCCTCATGTTAATCTAAGATATAAATGATCGACTAAATGGGAGAAGAGGCAAATCTTTCATGCAGAAGAATTCTAATTTGGTAGATACTCTGCCTAAGATACTGGTGGCCCTACAATAAGATCCAGTCTTGGCAGAGTACCTACCTCAAGGAGCATCTTAAGTGTGGGCGGTCAAAGCCCCTTTCCAAGGAGTGCAGTGTGGCCTGGGGAAGAGTCACTTCCCAGCAGAGACATTGACAGACACCATCCCATCCAGATTATAAAGGTCAACACCACTGTCATAAATTATGTAGATGGTGTAAAGCTGATGTGATGTCATGTGAAGGTACCTGAACCCCACAAGTCCAATGTAATAATTAGAAAGACATTGGAAAAAGCAAACCCAAATTGAGAAATAGTCTGCAAAATACCTGACCAGTGCTCCTCAAAACTCCCAAGGTATTCAAGAAACAAGGAGAGTCTGAGAGACTGTCACAACCAAGAAGAGCCCAAGGGGACATAACAACTTGATATAACCTGGGCCCTCCAGATGGGACCCTGGAACAGAAAAAGAACCTTAGGCAAAAACAAAAAAATTACAGCTTCCGTTAATAATATTGTGTCAATATTGGTTCATTAGTTGTGCCATATGTGCCTTGCCCTGTAAGATGTCGACAGCAGGAGACACTGGATGGGGGTTAGCCTCTGCACTGCCTGTGTCTTTTCCATAAAATTATCCTAAATACAAATTTGTTTTAAAAGTGCCTTTCATCTATTCTTTCTTTAGTTCTCCCGATAGTCCTTTGGGGCTTTACCCCTTCTCCCTGAGGAGAGAAGCACAGAGAGCGAAGAGTTTTGCCCAAGGTGAGCAGAGGTCTGAGCCAGGAGTAAGAAGATAGCCTAGCTCCAGAACCTTTCCTTAAAGACACCTGCTCAGTAAATACTGGGGAGGTGGGCTCAGTGCTTCCTGGATGATTTCTTCCCGCCAAAATCACCTGAGAATTGCTGCTGTGGTCCTCAGGCCACGCACAGAAACCTCCTGGCACCTGCAGCTGGACATGGAGCATTTGGAACCTGAAACATGCACATCCTGCCCAGACAGCTGGGTGGAGAAAGCTCGGAGATGCTGTTGTTTCCTTTCCCAAACTGATGAGGAACAAGGAACAGTTGAATCGCACATGGTGCTCAGCAGTTTCTTCCTGTCATAACCCAGAGGAGGCATTTACAATCATGCTGGGTTGGATCTTGTTCTCTTTGATGGGTGTGAAGTCCCCTCTGCATGGATGATGTTCGTACAGGGCCTGAGAGATCCCTACGGGGGGTGCAGGGCTCATGGGGCAATAGGCCCTGGGCCTGGGGTGGGCATGTGGGGAGGGTCCACAGATGAGCTGTGGCTCTGCTTCCTCCTGTCTCTGGAGCAAGTCACTCCCCTGGGTTTCATGTTCTAAGCATGCTGTGGGGAAGTCCGCCCAGCCCCCAGATCCCAGCAGCACTTGGTCACTTGTGCAGCAGCTGAATTGGGCAATGCCTGGGTGCAGAGTGCCTCCACCTTGGTGCTCTGCAGGCTGTTGATGGCTCTGCCTCTTGGCAACAAGGTACAGGACAGCCATGGGAGTCACCCACTCTCCATGCCTTGGAGGCCACAGGCTGGACTAACTGCATATTAGTCTGCCTCTGGATGGCCACCTTCCTTGCAATGTCCTGTGTCAGTCCCAGAGGACATGCTCAGTAAGGCATGTGGCGGTGGTGGGGGGGTGTACAGCAGAGGCAGCTCTGAGTGACATTGGCTCCGCTGTCTCTCCCAGGAGCCAGTCTGGGACCTGCCAGGACCGGTGTCCTCATCCCTAAAGAGGCAAGGGGAAGGGAAGAGTGTGTTCCCCTGATCCCTCCCATTTCCATGGGGCTGTGCTGCAAGCCCCCCTGGTGTGGCCGTAGAGACCCCCCTCTTCCTCCCCCTTGGGGCATCTGCCTGCCTGTTGGGCCCTGTGTGCCTGTGTTCTCCCCTGCCCCCTCCTAGGCCTGCCCTCCCCACTGGCCTGTTAATATGTAGGTCCCACACTTTTAGCAAGAGGAGAACCTCATGGCATATGCACAGTGACTGGAGCTGGGGGTTTGCCCCAGTCCAGTGTTCTGTCCGGTGACCCTCCTGTGCCTGCCACTCCTGGCAGCTTCTCTGGCACCTTCCCCTGGCCTCAACTTCTAGGTGCTGGCAGAGAGCCCCTGCCTAGTATTGGGGACCCCAGGAAGACACTGCTGCCCCAGAGCCCCGTGCTCAGCCTAGTATTGGGGACCCCAGGAAGACACCGCTGCCCCAGAGCCCCGTGCTCAGCTCAGGCCACAGCAGCCTTTCCTTTCTTTGCAGGACTGGGAGGCACAGCCTTGGAGCAAACATACAGCGTGACCCAAGGCAGGAGGAGCCAGCTCCCTGCCACCTCTGAAATGGGTGCTCCACCTGCCATGGGACGCCTCCTCCAGAAGGGCACTTGCCTGGAGAACAGGGGAAGCGGCCCCAAATCTCTCCCCGACTGGGGGTGGGGCGGGGATCATGGGCTAAGCAAGGAGGGGCTGTGTGGCTTGGAGCAGGTCATGGTGTATCTCACAGGGCCAAGGGCATTGTAGGGGCAGACTGTAGGGGATGTCAGGAAGTCCAGCCAGGGACCTACAGAATCTCAGCTCCTTTAAATCTACCATTTCTAGGAAATAACTCAAAAATCAAGTAGTTTAAGGAACAGGTTTACACAGAGGCCACTGAAATTCATTCAGTGGAGATCAGTCAGTTACAAACCAGACAGTTTTCACCTTCCTCCTCTATTCCACTCTCTCTAAATTACCATCTGGCCTGGCGTGGCCCAGACAGTCGTGGGGGTGGAAGCTAGTGGGACTCAGGCCCTAGTTGGGGTTACACGAGATGGAGATCTCTCCTCCCCAGCTGACCACACACCCATCCCTCCGCTGGCTCCCCCAGGTCCTGGTCCTTGTTCCAGCTCTGAGTGTTCTCTGCCTGGTTCCCTTATAGCCAGGGAGCAGGGGACTCATGTCCCGGGGAGAAAGCTGATGAAGGAATAATTGTCTCACCTTTAGAAACAGCAACGTTTCTTTCTCAGGGACCGGTGTCCGTGTGCTCTGACCTCTTAGACGCTTTCATTTCTAGGCTTAGTCTCCTGGCAAGATATCTTTCTTAGTATTATTATTCATACATAGACATCGACAATCCGTGTTGATAGATGGTCGTATGTGAGGGTGGAAAAAAGCATCAGATCCATCACATACTTTATTTATGTGTAGTAAATATTTAACGACTCCTATGTGTTTTGATCAGAAAATGTGTATAACTGGACAATTTAGTTTCAAAAGTTCCTCTAATGTGAGATGTATTAAGATTGTGGCTGGGTGATGTGATTGAGTGCGGAACAAAACCATGCCACTGCCAGTGACTTTGCCTCCCACAGTCCTGCTTACCAGCTGGGGCTCTTCTCTGCTGTTAAATTGCAGGGATTTGCTCCGGGTGAATTAAGAGCTGTGAAGAGCCCGGGAGACAGAGGGCGGCTAGTTGGGAGTGAGCAGGTGCACTTCCTAGCATGGCCACCAGAGGGCGCATGCCTGCGGCCCAGGAAGGCCCCGGGTGGGAGAGGGCAGAGCCACCTGTCTGGCTGCAGCTGGCAGGGTCCACAGCCTGCTATCGGCTGGTGGTAACTTCTGCAGGGTGAGAGGCTGCCCCTCTGAGGATCAGCGTCTTGGAGGAATCATTTCCTCCCACCTCGTCCCTCCTCCTGGAGTTCTGTGTGGAGCCTGGAGGGAGTTTTCCCTGGGTTGTGACTTCCATGCCAGGGTGACCACATTAATGGAGGGGGTGTGCGCTTGTCATCAAGTGAGTAACGATGGAGGCTGCGCCCAAGCTGCAGCTCAGCTCTGCTGGGGGCTGCACTGTGTCTCTCCTCTTCAGTTCTCAGAAGGCGGCTGTACTTTGAATAGGTTCTTTGCAGATTTCGTTAGTTGAGATGAGGTCAGAGTGGAGTAGGGTGGGTCCCTAACCCAGTGGGTGGTGCCCTCGTAAGAAGACCCCTGAGAACCCAGACAGTCAGGGAACAAACTCGGCTACAAGACCGGGAGCTCCTTTTCCTGCGGAAGCTGGGCCAGGCAAGGAAGGGTCTGACCCTCGGGGCTTCAGAAAGAGCGTGGCCCTGCTAGCACCTTGGTTTGGGCCTTCTAGCTCCCGAACTTGGGAGAAAATAACTTGTGTGAAGCCACTCAATTTGTGGGACTTTGTTATGGCAGTGGCAGGAGAGTAATGAAGGCACTGAATAGGTGAAAGGGAAGAGCAGAGCGGCTGGCTGGGAAACATGCATGGAGCACCAGCGTGGTCCCCGGGAACCACTGAGGTGGCTGCCCACTTCCTGTGCCCACTGTGGAAATAAGGAACACAGGGCTCTGGGATTGACCCTGCCGGGTGGGTCGGTGGAGGGAGCAGGAAAAGAGCCTTTTTCTGGTGCAGGGAAGGCGGGAGTGAGCAGGGCAGAGTGAGTGCTCTGGTCCGGCCTCCTCTCTGCTCCTGTTTTCCAGAGTTATTTTCCGCAGGCAGGGCAGAGTTGGTGGGGGAAAGAGCAGGAGGACTGATGTTACTCTTTTGAAATTTAGCACCGAATCCGGGAGCAGGGAAATGTGTGAATTGAGGCAGCATGTCGGGGAGCTGCCTGCACACACAGCCCCACAGCCAACTTCTGCAACTTATCTGGCAAATGATGCTTCTGGCCTGTCCTGAGAATTGACCTTGAATCCTGCTATGTTAAAGCACCAGAGGAGAAGGATGCTGCATCCTGAATCCTCCCCATTGCCTGGGGGTGTGGTGGTCCCACCTGCCAGCCACTTGTGCCTGCTCGGTATCACTGAACTGGAGGGTGGCAGTTTCTGGGGCAGGACTCATTCTGCTAAAAATGTGGCAGAGGCTGTGGTTACCCAGCCAGGTCAGGGGCTGAGCTCTGCCAGGCCCAAGGATGGAGGAGCTGGTTGTTAGGGGCAGTGGGTTGGGAAGATGCTCTGGTCCCTTGCTCTGTTAGCCACATTCCGGTGGCCTCTGCCCACTCGCAAACACCCCATCTCTTCTGGGAGCCTGTGTGGGTCCCTGCTGCCAGTTTCTGAGTAGGTACAGACAGTTCACAGCCGCTGGCCCCCCAGGCTGGGTGGGCCTTTCACACTCAGAGGACAAAACAAGGTGTCATGAACACCACCTCTAAGCCTCAGTAAAGGGAGCAGCATTGTCACTTTCCTTATGGAGGGGGTGGCAGTGGAAGTCACGGTGGAGAAGGAGGGTCGCATCTGCTGCCCCTGCCCCCACCCCAAACCGTGGTGTAATTATGGACGTGCTGGCCTTTGTACAGTTCCCGGTTCCGGTAAATATTAGCGGGTTGCCTTTTATTCACTTAGCTTATGTTTTTGAAAGGTGTCCCCAAACAAAAAGATCATATCTGTATGTTGTGCTTTAATTTATTTTCACCTTTTTTTCTCCTTTGGAGACCCCTAGTGTATCGTCACTTTGTTTACCACAAATTAAATCGGGGCTGATTGTTTACCAGACCCAGGGCCTCTGTGTACGGCTCCCCACTTCCCTTTTTTTTAATAATCGCAACCTGGGATTCATTTGCAAGAGGCCCTAATCTGCATGAGAATTATACAATTAACTTTTGATTAACCACCTAGTTCTTTCTGAAACCACAGTGTATAGGACACTCTGCATTTAAATAATTTTCCTTAAATTGGAAGCAGGCCTTTCATTAAGCTAGTGAGTTTGACTAAACAACAACATTTGGAGATAATCAGGGTCAAAACAATAGGTAAGACGGCAGGGCTAGAATGTCATCTTTAAATATAACAGTGCAGATAAAGGCCCCCAGATTGCACCTTATCAAAACACAAAAAAATCAAAGCGCTCTCTTGTCTGTGGCAGAATGCGGAGGCCCCAGCGATGTCAGGCAGCCATTGTCTGGCCACCCCGGCAGCAGGCTTTGCGTTTGGGAGCCCATCTAACACACATTACATCACGTAGGGTACTTATCTCCGAGTCTGACAATAATTATCGGGAAGAATATGCTCAGAATGACTTTTTTGTGATTTTTATGCTTCCCCAACACAAGGAAGGGGAGATAACGGCATTAGGAGGAAGGGGGGAGTCTCGGAAGACTCTCCCAGGAGCTGGATCTTCGATTAAATTTGCTCTGCCACGCCGGTGCTGTGGAACAAGTGGGAAGAAAGCCGGGAGCCTTTTATATTGGGTAATAATAGTCCTGAACACAGCCCTCACCAAAAGATAAGATCCATTGTCGAAACAAACAAAGGGAGCCATTCAAAGCACTGGAGGAATATCTATGAGCAAAGTTTTACCTCCTCTTTCTCTCCGCAGGTCTCCTTGCTTGTCCCTTGCTCCTGGTTCTGCCAGTCGCCTTCTGCTGGGGGGTGGGCAGAGGGAAGTCCACGGGAAAGCCTGTGGTCTAAGGGCACCCAGGAAGAGTGGTCGTTGGTCTTGTGGGTCATTGGCCTTGAGCTAGACTTTTGGCCGTCAAGGTCATGGCCGTCTTGCTGTGAGTCACACATTTGTTTCTTCCCCGAAGTCCCCCAGAGAGACCTCGATCTCAGGTACCAAGCCCCCTAAAGACCTGGCAGAGGGTCAAATTAGAGAGAAACAGTTCAGTCAGTCCTTGCACATCCATCCTGCCGGGTCCTGCCAAACCCCGCCAGACCCCTGACCTGCAAAATCCTTTCCTCAAAAGAATCATTCTGCTTCCTTCTCCTTACAGGTAACCGTAAACATCCAGCTGTAGCACAGTATGGCATTTACTTTTTATCTTAATTTTTTTTATTAAATCATAACTGTGTACATTAATGCATTTATGGGGTTCTCTTTAGATCGCATAAATCTTTTGCCTTTTACTGTATTGCATTTAAATACTGATGGGACATTTCTTACTAAAATAAAGCTCAGGGATTCAAATGAGCTGTTTTTTTTTCCCAAAGCCTTTTGCACCCAGAGTTACTATGAACATGATATTAATTTTATATCTTCTGCCCTGTGTTCCCGACCAGTGTCTGGGGGTGAGGGGTGGGTATCATGTTCTTTAGCCTTAGAGGATGGAACACACTAGGACGAGTAAACTTTCTGGATTGATTGAAATGAAAATACTGTTTTGCGTCCCCCTTCCCCTTGGGAGAGCCCACCTTCATTAGGGCTTGATTCACAGGCATTCGTTCAGTCTGCAGCTCTTCCCCTCTTCCACAGCCCTTTCCTGGCCCTGCGGGGTCTGCTGCAGGGTGGGGGGGGGTTCCCTGATGCTGATAAGGACTCTGAGCTGCTCTGTTGGGTGAGGGGCTGGCAGTGACAGTTCTGAGGCAAGCCTTAGTAACAGTGGGGCCCAGGCACACAGAACAGGAGGCAGCAGGGCTGCAGATAGGACCTGGTGTGACCACGTCCAGCCCAGGAGCAGAAGAGCCCTGGGTTCCTGCACACACAGTGGAGGGTGAGGGTTGAGGCCAGCAGGGATTGGGGGCCCTGCTATGTGCACTGGGAGACTCAGTGTAGGCTGGGAGGGAGGAAGTGAGGGCCTTGACTGTGCACAAACCCTCTGTGTGGCCTCTGGCAAGTCCCCCCTTTGTTCTGAACCTCAGTTTCTCCTTTAAAACTCACAGGGCTTCTCAGAGCAAGTCCATCTGCTCAGTCCTAAAAGTTGACTAGGAACAGTTAGAGATCCTTTGGGGCTTCCTTCCCTGGAGCTTCTTTGGGGTGGGATGAGTTGGCCCACCAGGAACTTTGGACAGCACCTGTGTGGGTGGTTGGGCCAGCATGGGTGGAGTGGCTGCTCGCCAGGGCCACCTGGTGGCAGCTGTAGTATCTTCCCCTGGGCTGGCCTTAAGTCTGCCCACATCTGCAGCCTTCGGAGCTGGGACAAGCTGCCCTCCACTTCTAGCAGTGGACATGCCCCCTCATTATTCTGCAGTGGCTGACAGAGGGAAGCAAGGAGCATGTATGAGGAGAAGAGGAGGAGGAGGAATGTGCTGCCAGGTGCCCCCAGGTCCGCCTTGGTGCTGCCTGCAGCCTGTTCCATAGACCCATGGGGGGCCAGCCTGGGAAGGGCTGTCTGGCACCATCTGAAGCCCTCTGCTGCCCTGCTCCTGCCCTGCAGTGAGTCTCTGTAGCAGGAACTTCTCCCTCCCCAGCAGGCCTCGGCAGTGGCTCGTCTCCTTGGCTAGCCAGGCCCCATAGTGGGTAATACCGATTCTGCTCTTGACTACAGAGCTCCTTCTGGCCAGTGATCAAGGTCTGCTCTTCAGAAATTATCTTTAGCCCCTTAAAAAAAAAAGAGATGAGCAATTGAATTTGATTTTCAAAAACCTTCTTCTTACTGTAAGTGGCTGGTGTCCTTTTCATACTCAGAGAAATATAACGCTCAATGTCGACTCATATGCAGTTTTGAATTCTCAGTTAATTGGGCCTCAGGGTCAATCTTTCCCTCAGGTTGTCCTGAGCAAGGAGAAATGAGTCATTATTCTGAAGTGGTTGGGACTTCGCGAGAGCGGGGGTGTGTGTGTCCCGTGGGCTGGTCTTTTACATTGTGGGTGTTTTAAGTAGGATGATGCAAGAGCAGTTGGGGAGGTGGATGCTGTCCTGTGTGTGCTAATGAGTGTGGAGCTGGCTTTGACCTTCTCGGTTAGGGGAGGGGCTCCCATACACCTGGTGAGTGAAACGCTCATGATGCAGGTGGCTGGATACCGACAGTATTACTAACAGAGGCCTTTGCAGATGGATCCTTTAAATAGTCTCTATGTTATATTACAAAAACTGAAAAGATATAGGAAGGGCAAATTGGGGACTAGGAAGATTACAGTAATATAGCTTCTCAGCTAATTGATTAGCAATTACAGCTGGTAATATTGTTCATTTTAATTGTGTTTAATCTCTATTTTGGTAATAAAGATTATTGTTTTGGATTATGACTTTATCCTACTATACTAATTACTAACTTGTGAAATTAAAGTGTATATTTTCACATCCTGAAAAAAATTCACAACATGCCTTACATAATAGCTTCCTTTTCTGGACATATCGGTTGTTGGGGGATTGTTTTATCCTTAACATCTTAGAAGGACTCCATTTTGGCAAGAAAAATAAGTGATATTTGGTCTATTTACCAAGAAATAGAGGCTTTTTGAAGAAAGTCATGTTTTTAAAGGGAATGAAAGAAACAGAAGATATTGCCAGAAATAAATCTAAAAAGTGAGAGAACACAGGCCAATGTATATGGAAAACTGATTTTTAATTTTAAAGGGGATGGTGCCCTTGGAGGCACATCTGCAGAGCTTGACTGGGACAAAGCAGCAAGACCCCACCTCAGAGCTTCCAACCCCACCTTCTCTCTGTTCTGCCTTCAGATACATCTATTCCTTGTGCCTGATTTTGTTTTTTTTGCAAGATTCTCATATTGAGCAGCCCACATTTGCAGCTCCTGTCTCCTCTCTGCCTTCTCATCCTGACCATGAGAGAGGAGGCATGTTTACGGACAGCCTTGTTCTCATTCAGGATGTCTACGAGTCTGTGACCTTGCCCACCCATCTCTCTGTTTCTCGCCTTCACATCCACAGAGGTGATAATGCTGGGTGATGTTCCAATTAATGACCCCCTGCACACATGGCTGTGGTCCCGAGAGATTTTACTGTCACCTGGTGAGGACAGGTTGGCATTGCAGCGTCCCAGCACAATGCGCTCCTCACATGTTCATGGTGTGCTGTATAAACAAACCTGCTTTTCTCCAACTCCTATTAAAATATGTGTAATGTGTGATTATGTACAGCAGCAATCTCCAACCTGTTTGACACCAGGGACTGGTTTTATGGAAGACAGTTTTTCTACCAATGGGGAGAGGGGCGGTATAGGACAGGAGACAGAGCTCAGGCCACAGATGGGTACCCAGGGCTTGGGGACTGCAGATTATAGTACATAATACTTAATCATGACAATAACAGACTATATTACTAGTTTATGTACAATAGACCCTCCATAGCTGACCACCTCCTTAAATTGACCTAATTTCAAGATCAGACATGCACCACATGTACAGTGGGCCTAGTCCCACATGCTCATCACCTCCAAATGTTGACCAGTTTGTGACAGTCCCTTGGGTGGTCAACCTACGGAGGCTCTGTTGTGTTTACTATGATGCACTTTTTCCCACAGTTTGAAAGTGTACTCCATCTACTCATTAAAAAACATTAACTATAAAACAGCCCCAGGCAGGGTTTCTGGAGGTGTTCCAGAAGAAGGCATTGCTCTCATAGGAGATGACAGTTCTGTGGGACAAGACGTGCAGGTGGAAGTCAGGGTGTCAACCATCCTCGCCCTGTGCAGGCCTAGGCAAATGCGTGTGCCTGTGTCTTATGTAAAATAAGCTGATATGAAATATGAAATATATAAAAGCTTACATTAAAAGTGTACAAAGAAAGAAAATATTGTTACACAGCTGTATAATGTGCTTTAAGCTAAGTGTTGTTATAAAAAGGTTAGCAAATTAAAAAAATTAAAGTTTATA
This sequence comes from Arctocebus calabarensis, assembly GCA_963573935.1. Taxonomy (NCBI): domain Eukaryota; kingdom Metazoa; phylum Chordata; class Mammalia; order Primates; family Lorisidae; genus Arctocebus; species Arctocebus calabarensis. The sequence continues at coordinate 21,734 of CAUYON010077034.1, forward strand.
AAGTAAAAAGGTTATAATAAGCTAATTTATTATTGGAGAAAGAAAACTATTTTCATCAATTTAGTGTAGCGTAGGTGTCCTTTATGTGGAGTTTGCAATAGTGTCTGAGGCCTTCACGTCACTCCCCGCTCGCTCACCGATGCGCCCAGAGCGATGGCCAGCCCTGTAAGCGCCATTTGCGGTGTGCCATTTTAATTTATCTTCTATCCCACCTTTTTACGGTATCTCTTTTCTGTTTGGATACACACCATGTCACAGTTGCCTGCAGTATTCAGAGCAGCCACAAGCCATGCAGGTGTGTGACCCAGGAGCAGAGGGCTGTCCCCAGAGCCCGGACGTGCAGAAGGCTGTCCCATGTGATCTGTGTAAGTGGACTCTGTGATGTTTGCATAAGGACGGCACTGCCTGAAGATGCATTTCTCAGAGCACAGCTTCGCTGTTAGTGCCACCTGACCGCCGTGTCCTTCCACACACACACACACACACACACACACACACACGGCTCCTGCCCCTGCCATTGTTGAATGCGTGTTGCAGGGTGCTACATGCTCAAACTGTTCTTCGTAATCAGGAGCATTTTCCATTTTTTTTCTTGTTAATATAAAACAAGGGATGGAAATGCTTTTTAAATGGTGGGCCAGATAGTAACAACTTTGGGCTCTGCAGGTCCCACCTCTGCCACCGAGGTACAAGAGCATTCACAGACAGTCTGGACGTGGGAGAGTGTGGCTGGGACCAGCACTGTTCACAAACAGGCCCAGGATGGAGGTGGCCTAGAGGCCGGAGCTTGCTGACATTTCTGTGGAAATTTACATAGATACGATATTATGTGTGTGTGGAAATTAACATTGCAAGGAAAGCTTTTCTTTTTTTCAGTTGTTTGTCTTTGAATATGAGGTTAACAGTCATATAACACCCTAGCTCAAATATTCATTGTTATTTCATTTTCAGAAATACTGTACCAATGTGTAATTGACACAGGAGAGTGCTAGCCTGTCTCAGGCAAATAGTCAAAAATAAGCAAAGGGCTTTGCTGATTAGACAGGAATATAAGATCTTACAGAATTCTAGCTGGTATTTTTACCTGGCTGGGCTTGTTATGTTAATGATTGATTACATTGCCTTAAAGCTGATCAATCAAGGTACCCAGGTGCCCTGAGATGTGTAGAGGGCTTTGTGGTTCAGAAAGTCGTTTCTGTGCGATTTCTTACCAGTTTCTGGTGATACTGAGAGGCGGCCTTATCTCCATTTTCCAACTGCATTAAAGCTCCAAAAGAGCCTCAGAGGCAGATGTCAAAGCATGACTAGAATCAGATCTTCTGACCCTGAATCCTGTTTGGTGGGGGCAGATTACCTCCCACCTAAGTGGCTGCTGAACTTGGCCGTGCCACCCTGGAGCTGCCATTGCTTCCGGTGTCCTGTGTTGCTGTACTCCTCAGGGGCTGCCCCGAAGATGTCACTCTCAGAGGCCCCAAAGGCTGATTTTATTGTGTGCTGAATTACTTTGGAATCCAGCGCTGGTGTCTGGGCCACCCTCTCACTCCCACTCCTCCCTGCCCCCTCCATTTCCTTGGTTTTCTCAGAAATTCATGCAAAGCAGGTGTGACAGCCATGGAGAAAGAAAATTTAATTAGACTAAAACCCTTTAAAACAGGCTAAGTAGTTTAAGGCAGTCTTCATTTACCTTTTTTTTCAACAAAAGCAGTAGGATTTTTATGCCCCCCCCCAGCATTTTAGAGCACGCCCACGCCCTCTTTACTCTGAGCCATCTGAAGGAAGCCTGGAGGATGGTAGCCACAGGTGTAGCCAGCACTGTCCTCCACCACCAGAGCTACAGGGGAGAAAGCAGCTCTGCCCTGAACCTCCCTCTGACTGTGGAATTAAAAATGAATCACATCACTAATAAACATAATTCCACAAATTCTCTGAATGAATAGTGCTGAGAGCAGGAGCTGGCAGGAGCTGGCATGAGCCAGCCTCGAGTGAGCTCTGCCCACCTCTCCCCTGCAGCCAAGCCTCCCTTCCTCCCCTGGAACCACAACACGAGTATTTGTGCTGATGCCCTTGGAAAGCCCTGCAAGTCCCTTTTGTTTGGGCAATTTGCATTTGTCCGACAGCATCTAAGTGCTCGAGTCCAGATCCTAAATACATTTGGAGATATCATTTGAGAGTGTGGCATTACAGTGTGCTTCTTTGCTAATGGCCCTGAGCTAAGGGCAGTGGGTTACTCCTGGCCTCTGAAAATATGGTCAGGGACTCACTCCTATTTGGGAGAATCCTTTGATTTATTTTTCTCAGCACTTGTGCCAGAACCCACTGTGTTAAAGGCCATCTAATTGAGACTTGGCAGCTGACAGCCCAGATCAAAGGCAGCCCAAGCCCAGATTCCAGCTCCCAGGCCAGTGGGCACTTAGCTCAACTCAGAGCAGAGTGTCCCACCTGCCTTCCAGCAGCTCACGCCAAGGCTGCTTGTGGGTAGCTCCCCCATCCCACTGGTTCCAGAAGGAGCCACTGGTGACTATTAAAGACAGCAATGAAGTGCCGTGGTGACAGCGGTGATTCAGGGAAAGATGGAGGAAGCTGGGAAGGAATTCTCCTTTCCACTGTGCTGAGTCCAAGAATGGGAGCACCCGGCCAGCCCACGGCAGGCGGGAGGCCCCGGGCAGACGGGCATGCAGGGCCACAGAGAGGGGGAAAGAGCACAAAAAGGAACATTTCATAAGTTCCTAGGCGGTAACGCCACCTATGTTCTGTGATGTTTTCTGACCCAGGAATCCTGTTTCCTAAGAGGACCCGTTTCCAGTTCAGTAGTAAGAGTGCAGCTATTGGGAAGAAATGCAAAACCACCAGAAGATGTCTGAAGGATTAAATGTGTGAAGGGGGTCTGCTCGGGTGGCTCGTTTCATCTATTTTCTGAATCTGAAGCGCCTATTCTGGAAAGAGCAACACTGACACAGGTGGATAGCCAAACGCAAATGAGCAACGCTAGAGACAGACAGACAGACAGACAGACAGACACACGTCCAGTTAGGTGGCACGGAGAAGTCACAGGTTTTTAAATCTTGAACAAACAGAGCTGGGCTGATCAGGTGAACCTGTTCGAATGAGATGGGTCCAAGGGAGCTCTGTGGACTGGGTGGGGGTTGCTGTCCACATGTGCCAATGATAGCAATGAGAGATGCTGGTCTGCCCAGGGCAGAAGCTGCTGGTGTGGAGTTGCTGAAATAAGGCTGGGAAGAGAGGGGCGCTGGCGGTTTACCCAGGGATATTGGTCCAACAAGTGATATTAGGAATCAGTTTATTAGCCAAGTGCTAGATGGTTCAAAGTGCCGTCCAGCACAAAGGGTCCAATGAGATTTCTCCTCACTCAGGGCTACCTTGTAACTGTGTGTCTGAAGCTGCCAGTGGACGACATCCCTGCTCCACACCTGCCCCAGAAGGGCACCCATCTCTCTCCCTCCCACCTCTATCTTTCTGAGTGTGAAATGTATCTCATTGTGGGTTTTCATTTGCGTTCCACACAGGAATAGTCATTTTGAGCATCTTTTCAATATACTTCCTCAGATATATTTTGGTGAAATGTCTATTCAATTCTTGTGTCATTGTTTCACACTGTAATTGAGTTGTAAGAAGCGGTACTGAGACAGGTGGGTAGCCAAATGCAAAAAGACAATTTAGACAGACTACAAATACAGGTTCCTTATTGAATATATGATTTTAAAATGTTTTCTTTGAATTCGAAGGTCTGTTTTCCTGTCTTTTGAGGTGAAAAAGTTATTAATTTTGACGAAGTCCAATTTTTCTTTTTCTTTATTATTTTTTAATTTTTTTATTAAATCACAGCTGCGTACATTAGTGCAATCAAGGGGTACAATGTGCTGGTTTCGTATACAATCTGAAATGTTTTCATCAAACTGTTTAACATAGCCTTCATGGCATTTTCTTTTCTTTCTTTTTTTTTTTTTCCAGTGTTAACACAGAATTTATTTACAGAAAAGAATACAGAAAACACGAAAGCTCCTGGTAGAGAGAGAGAACTCAAGTGGGGAGAGAAAAGCTCTCTCCGTTTCTCTCCCGGTCTTTCCTCGTCTTCCCCTTTAGGCTTTTAGTCTCGGGGTAAATATAGGTATATGGGTTCCTTGGCCAGGAAACGAATGAACACAGTCCCTTCTGCCGGGGCAAGGTGAATGAATGTATCAATGAATGGATATTCATGGAATTGAGGCCTAGGAAATTCACATGAAATTGACCTAGGCATAGGAAATGGATGAAGTCCAATTTTTCATTTTTTTACTTTTATCACTTGTACTTCCAATACACCAAAAAGAAAATTCTTTCCCTAACCCAAAGTCACAAAGATTTTACTCTTCTCCTTTTTTG
>CAUYON010077037.1:0-16464 GCA_963573935.1 Arctocebus calabarensis
ATTTGTTTCCTGGCCAAGGAACCCATACACCTATATATACCCTGAGACTAAAGGCCTAAAGGAGGAGATGGAGAAAGACTGGGAGAGGAACGGAGAGAGCTTCTCTCTCCCCACTAGAATTTTCTCCCTCTAACAGATGCCTTAATGTTTTCTGTATTCTTTTCTTTCTTTTCTGTGAATAAATTCTGTCTTACAAAAAAAAAAAAAAATTAACAAAAAAAAAAATGTAATTATTTATCATGCCTTCTCTCTGTTGTCTGTCTCTGTCCGCTATATACAAGCAAGGATATGAGCTCGTATCCGACACAGGGGAGAATATGTGCATGGTTCACTTCACTAAAGTTTGCCAAAGGCATGAAAGAGCCACAGGCACATATTAAGGGTCTTGATAAATATGTTTTGAATGAACAAATTTACGTCACTGCTTTAATTAAAGGATTTTATTGGTTTCTGCTACATATGAATTAAAATCTATGCTTTTTGAATAAAGCCTATAATAACTGTGAACCCTGACTCTTCCTCCCCCTGTATTTTATTTTACACTTTCTCCTCTTGCCCACATCACTGCAGACCCAATGGACTCCTTTTAAATGATGACGACACCAAGTTCTTTTTCTTGTATGCTCTTCCCTCCGCCTGGAGCATTCTCTTCCTTCCCTCATTCCCTCATGGATACTTGGTCTTTCATTAGCCAATTTTTTAATCTTTGACCTGTTGAGGGGTTATTATTCTAGAAGTGTTTTCCTTCATCACCCTAAGTAAACATTCCCCCCCCCATGGCACATGCACCTTATTTATTTTCTCCATCTTAATACTAAACAAAATTTGTAACTCTATATTTGTTTACTTGTTTTTATCTCTAGTCCCCCATTTGACTTCATGTTTTATGGGGATAAGAACTCCAAATTTCACAGTGCTTTTCTAGGTCTAGCACTTAACAAACTCTCAATAAAGGCTGATCCTCTATAGAAAACAGTGTGGAGATTTCTCAAAGAACTAAAAATAGAACTACCAGGTGATCTAGCAATCCTATCACTGAGTAACTACCCAGTTTGATATAAGTCATTATATCAAAAAGATGCCCACATTCATGTGTTTAGTGGAGCACTATTCCTAACAACAAAGATATGAATCAACCTAAGTGTCCATCAATAGATGACTGGATGAAAATGTGGCACATATACACAATGAAACACGATTTGGCCATGTAAAAGAAGGAAATCATGTCTTTTGCAGCAACATGAATGGAACTGGAGGCTATTATTTTTAGTGAAACAACTCAGACATAAAATGACAAAAAGTACATGTTCTCACTTATAATTGGGAGCTAAGTAATATGCACATTTATATATAAAGAACGGAATGATAGACAGTAGGGATTTGGAAAGGTAGGGAGGGTATGAAGGTGGATGATGGGAAATTATTTAATAAGTTCAAGGCACATTAATTGTATGGTAGATACAATAAAGTCCCCAGATTTCACCATTGTAAAATCTATCCAAGTAACAAAATTAAACTTGTACCCCATAAATTTATACAGCTAGAAAAATTATTTGATCAGTAAATGAGTAGACAACTCAATTCTCTTAGATCAAAGCTCTTAATTCCCACATGCAGGGAATTTTTTAAAAGAGTACAAAGTAAATTTCCTCAGTGGGTTTTACTCTATATTTCTAGTATTTAGACTTCTGATTCAAATTCAAAGTCAAAATAATTAAGCAATATGTTCATTCTTCTTTCAGTTTGGTGTTGACCACGTGATGCTACACCTGCGGCTGGTAAGGGGTGTCCAGATGTTGAGTGTGATGACTGAAAGGGACAAAATGTGTGGACATATTTTTAATACATTCTTTGTGAGAGTATGTTCTGAAAGAGAACATTCATTGAAAATGGTTTAAATTAGTTAGTTAATTACTGATGTGTCCATACTCATGCATTTTACTAACACCTGAATCGATATACAGTGATGACTGAACCTAAATCCTCTCCACTTTTATTTTATATAAGTTTATTTACTCCTCACTCAGTAATGTTGAATTAAAATCAGTGGCTGCATCTTGATTACTCTAATTACTTGACACATAGTTTGTGAGCACTTCTAATGCAAAATACTAAGCAGGAATCAATTACTTCTATTTTACTCTATTAAATTTCTTTCCTGACCACCAATTATTAAAAAAAAAAAAAAAACATTTTGCTGGATACTAAAAATAACATCACTTACTGTAACTATCTTCAGTTAGTGATGGATTGGGATATGCCTCAACCCTTAGTTGTTATTTTTGTTACTGTTATTTGGTTTTTGCTTGCCTCAGGGAGTGTAACCAGTATGTACCAGTTATCAAATTGCACAATAAGACTGTGCATGTTTAAGATACACAATTTTTATTCATTTATATACTACCTAATAAACAATTTTAGCAGTTTCATGAATGCATATCATGTTTTTATGAAATCTTTAGTACATCTTTATGACAAGGACTATATAGACTATATAATTATTTTCCCCTCAGTGATTGTCACAGTGTTAGGGAAAGGGGGGATTTTGTTTTTATTTGAAAATAACAGAAAGAAGACAAACATCAACTATAAATTTAATGGATTAACAAGCTGTGGTATATGTGTACCATGGAATACTATTCAGCCATTAAAAAAGATGGACACTTTATATCTTTTATATTTACCTGGATGGAGGTGGGATGCATTCATTCTTCTTAGTAAAGCATCACAAGAATGGAGAAGCAAGAATCCAATGTACACAATTCTAATATGAAGGCAGTAAATGATCTAATACAAGATGGGGGGTAGGGGATTGAGGGAGTGGGGAGAAGGGCAGAGGGAAGGGGATAGGGGAATCACAGTGTATGTCACATGTCTTGTGGGCAGGAACAATTATAAGAATGACTTTACCTAACAAATGCAATCAATGCAACTTAATTCTTTGTGTCCTCAAATCTCAAACAATAAAAAAAGGAAAAAAATAAATAAAATACAGTATTAAAGTTATTTGTAATCTTACATCCATTCCTATTATCATCTTTACCTCCAGTGTGGCTATTGTAAAATGTTTGGTGCTAGGATTTCTTAGCATTTCCTCACTTTGGAAGTTTTTAACACCTTCTGCACTAAGTAAATTGTTCATGTAATCCTCCTCAGTCAAAGAGAAGAATAAAGACACACATCAGGAAATCTACTCCTGATAACTCCTTCAGCGTTTGGAAAGGATCTTTTTTTTCTCAACTCAGGCTCTAACATAATAGCCATTTGCCTAAAGATCACATTTATTCGTCATGACAAATTTCTGGCATAGACTTTTAAATTAGCTGCAAATTAAGAAATCTTGCTATCCGCCATCTATAATATCATATGTGTGTGTGCATCTACCCAACCAATCCTCTATTTCTGTCTGTATTTCTGTCTGTGTAGTGGCAGAAATACATAGACACAGAATGGGAGCGGCAAAGCTACTGAAGACAGAATCAGGAGGTTTCTGGTTCACTGGAAGGGCTCTCTTAAAAAGATAAAACAGTCCCTTAATTTCATCATCTTCACAAGTTTCCCTGTCTAGTCTCTAACTCTAACGAAAGGTTAAAGAATTAAAATAGCAATAAAATCCTCACCTGAAGTTCATGCTTATAAAATTTACCCATCTGGTACATTAAATATTTTAAGTTCTATCTTTTATGGCCATAATTTTCCATTTCCTCCATAAGAACTCCACTAGGTGAAGCTTTGAATAGCTGGTTCCTTAAACACTTGTTAAGAGGGTATCTATTAATATATTTCACCAGAAGAAGAAAGCATGTTGGGATATGTCATAAATCTCTTCCAGACCCAAGGAACATCCTGTGGCAAGGACTGCGAACAAATGTTCTATTTTCACTGTGGACAGACGAGAGGGATTCTTCCCAGGAGGCTCCAGGAATTACAGCAGATTGGGTATACAAATATAACTTCCTTCCTCCTGAATCTTTACCAGATATACACTGAACAGAATTTTTCTAAAAGACACAGAACAGGGAGAAAAGAAAAGAAGACAATATCAATAAAACTTGGAAGCTGGCAAATGGATGGATATGTGATCACTTGTTTTTCAGCCTGAATCAAACTCTAGATGTTTGGTGTGAAAAGTGAATAAGCAGAGCCATTTTTATCAAGGAATTCTCAAAAGCCACAGGCACTGCCAACACTAGATGGGATGGAAATGGGAGGAAAAGCAGATGGGGAATTAACACCAAGAGCACTGAATGGTTGCTGTTTGCGATTACTCATCACATTATTTCTACTACTCCGCACAGTGGTAAAGCTGTCCCTCCTCCAGTTTTCTGATCTTGCTAATGAAGGGAGTGGAAGTCACCATCTCATATTAACAAAAAGTAAAAAGGTGAATCAACTGAAAAAATCAAAAAGTTTTCTTAGATCTGTAAGAGAAGTGAAGTCACAGGGTAAACTACTACCTCCAAAACGGGAGAGACAAAGAGGCCAATAAGAAAATCACCAATAAATTATATCCAACTGCTCAAAAACCATGCAGGCAAGAAAAAAGTGGGATGAAATATTTAAATTGTTGAGAAGAAAAAAAACCCACCTAACTAACATAATTATATATATCTTGTAAAAGTCTGCTTTACAAAAGTAAAGGAAAAATAAAGACTTTCTCAGACAAACAAAAATTGAGGGAGTTTGTTGCCAGGAAACCTGTCGTGCCAGAAATGTTAAAATAAGTCTTTAGAGAGAAGGCAAATGATATTGGACAGAAACACAAATCTATGTAAAGAAAAGAAAAGTATCAAAGAAGGAACAAGTAAAGGTAAAATAAAAACTTTTTGTTGTTCATAATTGAGCTGAGAGATAACAGGGTATTCAAAAGAACAGCAATGAGGTATTTGTGTCTGTGTATAAACATGGTTTATATGTGCACATATATAAGTGAAATGAAGAACAGCAACAATACAAAGGATAGGAGGGATAAATTAGGATTATTTTGTTACCATAAAGTGCTTTCACTACCCTTGAATAGCATAGTATTATTTGAAAATAGATGTCAATTAGTTGTAAAAGTATATTGCAAACTCTAGGACCACTATGAAAAAAAAGAAGTAAGACAGATTCATGGTGAGAAATTAGGTAAAGTGCAATCATATAATATATTGCATTAAAATCACAAAAGGTTAACAAGAAGTGGAAGATTAAAATGTAAACAAAGAGTAACAAAAAAGGCAATCACTAGAAAGTAGTAACAAATATGATAACATAAAGAAATAGGAAAAACATAAAGAGATAGGTGAAACCTATTTTTCCTACTCTCATACACTCAACACAAAATACTTCACCTCTACTCACCAAAATGCATGAGGATTTCTCCCCACCAGCAACCAGTTAATTTTTGAGCAGATACTAGAAGAATATTCTCTAATTCAATTTAAGTTTGACATTGTCTACCTAGATATAGTTTTGGACCCCACAAGCTAAGGGCTCACTCCCATAAGATTTCCTCCACCTTCAGAGGACAATAACAAGCCTCAAGTGTGACCTATATTTCTGACCAACTTGCTATAAATTAAGATACCCACAGTCCCCTCTTTAGTTTCAATTAATTTGCTAGAGTCACAGAGCTCAGAGAAGACTTTACTTACATTTACCCTTTTATTATAAAAGATAATACAAAGGATTCAAATAAACAGATCAAATAGTTTCATAGGAAAAACTATGGGAAGGAAGGGAGTGGAGCTTCCATGCTGTCCCCAGGCATACCATCTTCTGGACATCTTCAATGGCTTCTATCCAGAAGCTCTTCAAACTCCTTTTGGTTTTGTGGAAGCTTTATTACATAGGCATGGATTATTAAATCATTGGTCATTGATGACCTATTCAACCTTTAGCCCTATTCTCTCCCTGAAGTTTGGGGGCTGGGAAAAAAAGCTTCAACCCTCTAATCACACACTTGGTTCTCCTGGCAAACAGGCCCTGACCACAAGGCTATCCAGAATCCCCCTAGCCATCAGTCATCTCATTATTATAAAAAAAGACATTTGTCACTGAAGATATTCTGTGTGTCAGAGATAATGTCCAAATACATATATCACATAGTATCAAAGGTAAATATTAATCTAACCATATCAATAATCACTTTAAATGTAAATGGTATGAATAGTAATTAAAAGACGGAGATTATCAGAGTAGATTAAAAAGTAAAACCCAACTATGTATTGCTTAAAATAAACTCATTAAAAATATAAATATTCTTATAGGTAAAAGTAAAAGAATGAAGAAAAATATTCCATGCCAATATTAACCACCCAGATCATGTTATTCTCAAGCTCCCATTACACACATACAAAGACAATACCACTGTCTGGACTCTATAATATACCTTAACACATTCACAGAATTAGAAATGATACAATGTCTTCTCTCAAACCACAATAGAATTAAACTAGAAATCAATAATAGAAAGATGGAGAGAAAAAACACTTGTAGGTTAAACAACACAATTCTAAATAACATATAGGGCAAAGAAATCTCAAGAAAATTTCAAGGAAGTCTCAAGAAAAAATAATAATATTTTTGAACTAAATGAAACTAAAACACAACTTATCAAAATTTGTAGGATGCAATTCAAGCAGTGCTTAGAGACACATTTATAGCATTGAACACCAATATTAGAAAAGAAGACCTAAAAATCAATAATCCAAGCTTTAACCTTAAGAAACTGGAAAAAGGAAAGTAAATTAATACCAAAGTTAAAAAAAAAGAGAAGATGTAATAAAAATTAAAGTAGAAGTCAATGAAATTGAAAACAAAAAAGAATAGAGAAAAAGCAATAAAGTCAAAAGCTCATTTTTTTTTAAAGATCAATACAATTGATAAACCTCTAACCAGGCTCACAGAGAAGGAAAAAAAATAAATAAATAAAGGAGAATACAAATTACTAACACCAGAAATGTAAGAGGAGACAGATTTCATGGACCTTAAAAGGATAATAAGGGAATTGTGAACAACTCTGTGTTCACAATTGATAACCTAGATGATATGGACTTAGTCTTTAAAATAGAAAATCTTCCAAATTTATATAGAAAGAAAAAGAAAATCTGAATAAGTCTATGTCTATTGATAAAATTATTCATAATTAATAACTTTCAAAACATAAAATACTAGGTCCAGCTGGGTTTACCAGTGAATTCTATGGCTCAGTGAGTAGGGCTCAGGCCCCAACTGAGGGTGGCAGTTTAAAACCCAGTCCCAGCCAAACTGCAACAAAAAAATAGCCAGGTGTTGTGGCTGGTGCCTATAGTCCCAGCTACTCTGGAGGCTGAGGCAAGAGAATTGCCTGAGCCTGGAAGTTGGAGGTTGCTGTGAGCTGTGTGATGCCACAGCACTCTACCGAGGAAGATAAAGTGAGATTCTGTCTCTACAAAAAAAAAAAGAAAAGAAGGAAAAAAGAAAAAAAATTATACCAATTCTTTATATTCCTCGAGAGAAGATAGGAGTAAAGAGAATACTTCTGAGTTCATTCTATGAGACCAACATTAACCAAAATCAAATCTACAAAGACATTACAAGAAAAGAAAACCATAGATTACTATGTCTCATAAACACAGATGCAAAAATACTCAGCAAAATATTAAAGAATCAAATTCAACAATTTATAAAAACAATTATGCCACAGCCAAGTGGTATTTACCCCAGCTGTGCAAGGCTGATTCAAAATTTCAAAATCAATCTCTTGGATTGCATGAGCAAGCTAAGGAAGAAACTTCACATAATAATATAGACAGTGACAGCATACACCATTATGGTATATGGCACTCTTCTTGGGGGTGGGACACAACTATACTAGGGACTTTACCTAACAAATGCAAACAATGTAACCAATTCCTTTGTACCCTTAATGAATCTGAAACAATAAAAAATAAATAGATATAGAAAAAACATTTTAAAAAGTTCAACTTTCATTTATTATTTTTAAAAAAGGTAAGCAAATGAAGAATAGTGGGGAACTTCCTCAATTTGATGAGAAAACTATAGCTAATGTCACATTTAATGGCAAGAAACTAGCAGATTTCACAAAAGATCAGGAATAAGGCAAAGTTGTCTTACCACTCTTTTCAACATCATTTTGGAAGTCCTAGCAAATATAATAAGATAAGAAAGGTAAATAAGTGTATATATATTAGGAAACGAAACTGTCTTTGTTTGCAGATAACATTATCATCCATGTAGTTAATCTGAAAGAATCAACAAAAATATCTCCTGGAACAAGTAAGCAATTAGAGTCATCTCTTTACCTACTTCCATAACCTCCTGTGGATACCAAAATCTGAGTATCCTCAAGTCCTTTAAATAATATGGCAGAGTATTTTCATATAACTTACTTAGATCCTCCTATATACTTTAAATCATTTCTACAATAATTTTAATGCCTGATACAATGTAAATGCTACATAAATAGTTGTTTTACTCTATTTTAAAATTTGTATTATTTTTATTGTTTTTCTTTCAAATATTTTTAATCTATGGTTGTTTGAATCTGTGGATACAGAACCCACAAAGAAGAAGAGGTTAACATACAAAAGTCAATTGCTTCCCTATATGTCAACAACAAACCCAGGGGATTTTATATTTACACACGCCACTAATTTAGTGGCTCAAAGTAAGCCACCTCTATTTTCTCATATCTTTTGTGTGCCATCAGGTTAGCAATGGATTACCTGGGTCCTCTGTTTCAGAGTCTCTAGCAAGGATGCTGTCAAGGTATAAACCTGGACTGCGATCTTATCTAAAAAAGCACCCCTGGGTAAGGATTTATTTCCAATCTCAGATGCGTGTTGTAGAAATTCAGTTCAATTGGTGCTATTGAATTGAGAGCCTAATTATGGACTATCAGCCAGAGGCCTCCCTCAGGTTCCAACCACATGGATCTTTCCAGAGGGCATCTCATAGGAATGACAGTTTTCTTCAGAAAGTGAAACTATGAGAGACCAGGAGGGAGAATCTGCTACTTAGAATTCAAAGTTTGTGTAATGAAATCCCATCACTTGCTTTTTATTCTATGGGTTAGAAGCAAGTCACAGGCCCTACACACATTCAAGACAAAGGGATTACATCTGTCATGAATACCGGGGTGTGGAAATAATCCAGGATCCACTGGAAAGTGTGTTCACAATTGCTAAACATATATTTTCATTATTAGAAAAATGTTTTACTTTCAAATGTAGGGGGAAAGCCATTATCAAGTCTACCTTTTCTGATAAATCTAATTCTGATGCTCCACATCTCCATACCTACACCCCTTTTGCAGATACTTGGGTCTCTTTTCTTAAAATAAACTTTCTCTATACAGCCAGTACAGAGTAACTTACTTACCACCAAGGCTAGAAATGCTTTCTTTTAAACAGAAGAATAACTGATTATGAGACTAAATTAGTAGTACATCGGCACAAATTAATGTGGAAAATATAGAAGCCTCTTCACTGGTGTCATTGGTGCCATTCTGCTGCCCACCTGGCATGAGACGACTCCCAGCTATTAAACAGACAGAGATTAATAGACCAGAAACAATCCTAGAGCCTTTACTGAACTGCTATTCCAGCTCTGAGGTAGTACTGAATGGCAATCTCAGTTTAGAACTATCTTTTTAGAAAATGACTGCGACTTTATAAGCCTCCTTCCATATAGCTGAAAGAGTCAGAATATAAATTATTGTCCTCTTTTCCTTGCATGTGAGATTAATGATGGATGGTCATAACTTTCTCATACAACACCTTTTGTGACTGGTCCAATACAATGGATGCTATGATGCTCTACCAGATTACTCCCTTCAGGAGCAATTACTTGCATATTGGTTGTTGACCAATCAAAGCTGAGTGCCTCCTTGGGCTTTGCTTTCGTATCAACAAGGCTATCTCACCCAGGATTTCATTCATCCCCTTGGGCAAAATCCACATCCAGTGACTAGTCAAAGGAAGAGCATAAGTATGAGTTTCCCTTCTTTCAATTGGAGTCAACTTTGAAGGAGCATAATATGTCCAAGAGCTTACTAGAAATTAAACTAAAATCATGAGTACCTGCATCTCAGTTCAAATCCTTCTTCCACCATCATATTCTCACAGGTTTTCAGTTCACTGAAAGAACTTCTCAGTGAACTTCCTCCATAAAAATTCCCATTTCAGGTTCTATTTCCTAGGAAAACAGACTTATGGCAACATTTCAGCTACATTCTTCTGAACTTAGATCTTGGAAAAACTTATCAATTTGGGAATTCTTGGCAAGTATTCAACAAGAAAGATGAAAATAATAATAGCAATGATAATTACAGATAACTTTTTTTACTATTTTTACCAGAGCTAGTTCATTTCCCTCTGAACCAACACCATGTTATTTGTTTCTCACTTCAGTCCTTCAAAATATTATTCCCATTTTCAGACAAAGAAATTAAGGTTAAGAAACTTTATATAACTTGCAATGTATATATAGGAAGAAAGTGGCTAGAAATGAGATATGAACCCATAATTCAAGCATAATGTGATGATTTCACTAGTTGCGTTCTTTTTTTTCTTTCTTTCTTTTTTTTTGAGACAGTCTCACTATATCACCCTTGGTAGAGTGCGGTGGCATCAAAGCTCACAGCAATCTCTAACTCTTGGGCTCAAGCGATTTTCTTCCCTCAGGCTCCCATTTGATAGGAATACAGGTGCACGCCACAATGCCCAGCTATTTTTTTATTGCAGTTGTCATTGTCGTTTAGCA
Source organism: Arctocebus calabarensis (assembly GCA_963573935.1). Taxonomy (NCBI): domain Eukaryota; kingdom Metazoa; phylum Chordata; class Mammalia; order Primates; family Lorisidae; genus Arctocebus; species Arctocebus calabarensis. The sequence continues at coordinate 10,750 of CAUYON010077037.1, forward strand.
GGCCCAGGCCAGTTTTGACCCCCCTTTTCTCGGTGTACATGGTTGAAGCCCTAACCATTGAGCTATGGGCACTAAGCCTAGTTGAGTTCTCTTAAATTGCATTGTCTTGGGGAGAGTTTCACTTTTCATTCTGAAGGTATTGACCACATGAAGAAACAGACTGTTCAATAATAAATGTCCTTAAAGGAGATCATCCATTATGGGAAGTGTGAATCCTGATATTTCTGCAGGTGACACTTACCGATATGAGCTAAGGATGTGTAACATTCCTTTGGTCTCTCATATTTTCTTTGAAAAAGAGTCAGATATTTTGGAGACTATCAGAATCAAGTTTAATAGGTGGCACAATGCCAGTTTGATACAGTTGAGTCTTCCAGTAACATGGTAGTGACTAACCATGGAAAGATCCAGGTTTCCAACAACAACAGGCTTGGCATTTCTGAAAGGAACCAGGATTTCTTTTCAGTAATTAATATTTATTTCCTAAAAGGCTGGAGTTGGGAGTAGGGAAATTGGAAACAAGGGGGACAGGAAACAGAAAAGAATTTGAATGGAGCTGGAAGGGTAGGATAGTGTTTACGGTAGATGAGTTATGTAACAAATAGCCTTTCCCCACTACAGTCATATCTACATATATTTTGTAAGGTCAACCACAAGATAGATGACACTGATTATAATATTTAATTAATCCATTCTGTTATTGTGGGTGAGGCTTGGTTTGAACTTTTACTTCTATTGGCCTAGTAAAAGTTAGTTACCAAGATTTCAAAGAAAAAAAAAAAAAGACTCTCTTGGATCTTCCTTAGAAAGGGCTTATTGAGAACTATTTTAAGAGTGAAAAAAATCTGCCAAAAATCTTCATGGAGCCTATTTTTAAAAATTGAATCAATGAGGTCTTTCAAAGTTACCTGAATCACAATACCATGACATGCTAGAAGATAGACGAGGGGCAAAGGCGACATCTTCCGCATATTGTAAGTCTGAGAACTGCACAGGTTTGTCGTCTAAAACTGCCTATTTATGTGACTGCCATGCCACGTGAAATTTTCACTGAACTTTCAATTTTGAGAATACTGTCAAAAAGAAAAGAAAGTTATGTAATTTGTAAGAATCTTTGAGTTTGGTTTAGAGCTCAAAAAGAATAAAGTATTACTCAAAGTATTACTCAAAGTATTGCTCAAAGTATTACTTTGGAGAATACAGTCAACAAGGAAAAAAGGTATAATTTATAAGAATCATTGAATCTCATTTTTAAGCTCAAAAAGTATAAGGGTCTTTATAGTGCGTAAAGTGCAACTATAGGAAGGCTAATTAGTCCTTGTGTAAATAAAATTATAACATTTACAGCTAAAAACACCTTTATGACCTTTAAAAAGAGACACAGCCATTCATATGACTGTGTTTATTAGTAGAGCCTCAAGTCTTTTCTGCAGTCATTGTCATTGTCATATGTCTGAAAAGAAGAAAGTTCGTGCTGTGATGCAGAATATTAATAATGCAGAAAATTCTGGCTTCTCATTCAATAAATAAACTGATCACATCAGAAATTTATGAGAAGAAAGAGAAATGTACTACCTTCTAATGGCCCCCTGCCTGTCTAATTACTGCTTGGTTACAGTGTTTGGAAATTAACATAGATGCAGTCATACCTCAAAGCAGAAAGATTATACTCCATCAAATATTCTTCATACTAATATAAATATCAAAGTAGATTTACCATGCTGGGCTCTTTTTAAACTCTAAAAACTATATAAAGACTCTAAGTTAAATTTTATGGATGTTGCAAAGCATGCTTTATTTCAAAAAGTGATTAGTTTTATTCCTTTGACATAGCTCAGAGACATTTGTTTTGATTCATTGATTAATAAAACATGCACTGAATACTATGCCCAAATTACTGTGCTCAGTATTAGAGAAAATGTAAAAATGAATAAAATTTCATTTCGCATTCAACAAATTTCAAGTATACTTCAGTGATTTGATGCATTTAATGGAACTCATAAGTTTCCATAAAAGGAAGAGGTTCTTCTGGGCTTTCACCATGGGAGAATGAGGTGGGAGAGGATGAAGAAGCTTGTGTCTTCTAAAAAGTATCCTCTTTTATTCACATCCATGTTTTTTTATAAACTGGTTTAAAGTTTTCAAGGAAGATTTTGTCTGATCAAAAGATTCTTTTCTTTTTTTATTAAATTATAAGTGTGATGCATAATGACATTGATGCATTTATGGGGGTCAGGGTACTGATTGGATATACAATGTGAAATGCTTATGTTGAACTGATTAACACATCCATCACCTTGCTTACCTATTTGTTGTGGTAAGACAACTATACTCTTTTCCTAATAGTTATAAAATGTATCATTGCATCATGCCCATTATGTAAGGACATTTGGGGGGAACTCACTTGTTTTTTGGTTTTTTTTTTTTGGTTTTAGATAAAGTTTCAAAATTGGTGGTGGAGTTGGGTAAATTTCTATGGCTTATTGATGTATTCAATTTTCAACAAATATTTCTGAGGGCCTCTTGATCCTACAGACATTAAAAGGACAAGAGAAAATGCTGTAACATTTTTATATTAATGAATTTAACAACTTACATGGAAACATGCAGATTCCTTGAAAAACACACTTATCAAAACTGACAAAACAACAAATAAAAACTCCAAATGCCCCCATAATTATTTTAAAAATTCAATTTGTAATTAAAAATTCTTGCAGTCAAAAAAAAAAAAGTTTAGGCCTTACTTTCTTTAGCAGTGAATTCTGTTGAATATTTAGAAAAGAAAGGATAATCATTATACAAAAAACTCTCAGAAAATAGAGACTAGGTCCCTGAATGTCATATTCTAAAATATGGCAAATATTTTAAGTACATTGTAATAAAAATACAGACCAACATCCTTCATGAGCATAAACACAAAATTATTTTAAAAATATAGGATGTTAATTAGTAATTTATATAAAAATAATAGAGCACGACTATGTAGAGTTTATTTCAGCAATACAAGATTTGTCTGTCAATTGAAAACTAATTCTATTTCCATATTAATAGAATAAAGTGGAAAAGTCATAAGATCGCATAATCTCAACAAATACAGTAAAAGTAAGAAAAATAATTCAATTTTTTTCTAGAAAAAAATTCATCAAACTAATAATATAAGATAATATCCTTCAATGGGTGAAGGACACCTCTGAAAAACCTAAAACTAACCTTATTCTTATGGGTAAAGCATTAAAAGCTTTTACTCAAAGGTTGAAAACAAGACAAATATTTCCACTCTGTCCACTATTCAACATTTTGTACTAGGTACTGGAAAAAGCAACAAAAAACACTAACCAAATTGAGGAAACACCCTTTTCTCAAAAAGTTTACATGCCTTGATAAGAATAATAAAATATGACTTCCAATAAAAATACTAGACTGTATCTAGTTATTTTACTTAAGTTACTTTTATACTCTGAATATTTGTGCCCCCCAATTTCATGTGTTAAAGTGTCAGCACCCAATGGGAGTGTATTAGGAGGTGGGTCCTTTGAGAGGTGATTAAGTCAAGAGGGCAGAGCCCTCAAGAATTGGATTGATTGGTGCCCTTACAAATGAGGCCCCTCACCCCTTCTACCACATGAGATCATAAAGGAAAGACACCATCTATGAAATGGAAACTTTGCCCTCACCAGACATCCAATCTGCCAATGCTTTGATTTTAGAATTCCAGCCTCCAGAAGTGTGAGAAGTAAATTTTTGTTGTCTATATACGCATAAGTAATCCAGTTTAAGGTATTAGCTACAGCAGTCTAAACAGACTAATGAGATGCATATACTATTTGTTACCATTTGACTTAAATATAAGTATTCCTCAGACTAATATAACATAGCTAATGTCCTATTTACATTAGCTATGCTATAAATATTCAACAGCTCAGATGTATGCCAAAATCTCATCCAACACATGTTATTGAATTAGACAAACAAACAAAACAAAAGATATCCCCTCCATTTCTGACCTTACTACTCTTCAGAAGCACATATTTCATATCTCAGAATAGTCAAGTGTATGTCCATACCAACTCTGAAAAAAAAAAATGAAATGCCTATTCAAAATGTGAGCTCTTGGAAAATATGCACATCCATGATGAGACCTGTGTGAAGTGCAAGTCTTCAATTACCACGTAGGGCAATGCAATCAAGCCTGCATTTAATTCATTTGAAGGTAATACCCCTCTCAGGCTGCACACAAAGCACTTTTGGAATCTAATTGGCACAAAAGGCAGAATAAACTATGCACAACAAATTGCGTGTGAAACAATGTTCATTAACATCATCCTCATTCCAGAAAAGAGTTGTTTGAAAACACCTAAGGGTTTGAAACCTTCTTTAATTGATTTAAATGCTGCCTCTCAGCTGATTTTTCTGTGAGTTGTCTGGATATGATTTGATGCTTTTCCCGAAACATGTTACTCTTTGGAATATACCTCTTTCATATCCTAAGAGCATGCCATCACTATGAAGGCTGCTCAAGAAGATGATGAATTAGTCTTTTGAAAACTGAGGTCATTCAAATCAGATCATCTCATCAATCTTCAATACAAATTACAAAGGGATGTTAACAAGACACTTGAAACAAAACCTCTATTAGCTATGTTCCATTTATGTAAAAATACTGCTAAAAGAAATGAGGTTTCATAGATGATCAATAGTAATTCCCATCTAACATAAAATATTATCATTTAAAAAGGAATATCCTTTAGGAAGAAATCCCGTAATCCTTATACTTTGAATGAGTTTGTCCTCCTCCACTGTCAAAGCCCTAACCATTTATTTCAGTGACTTATTCTAACTCATGTTTGTTTGTTTGTAGTTATTAGAGAATGCCAATCTCCTTGAAGAGCTGTCATAAACCTCCTCTTATGTCCTAGCCCCTAGTTAGCTCCTGACTTTTCATAGGGACTCATCCATTACCATGGAAGGAAGGAAACATCTAATGGAAGGAAGAAAGGATATAACAAAAGGAAGGAAGGAATAAAGAAGGCAGGATGGGGAGAGAGGAGGAGCCAAGATGGTGGCCGAGTAACAGCTTCCTTGCAACTGGGCTCGGTGCGACTGGGGAGAGAAGACTTCAGGCATCTCTGGCTAGTGAGATCTGCCCAGAAACATCCCTTTGGGAAACACAGGAAGACAGTGTGAGACTTCTGGACCCCCTGAGGAAGGCAAAAGCAGTGGAGATCTGGCAAGTGGTTGCGTGTGTTCGTTCGGTCTAATCCTGTCAGCAGCTGTGACTACAGCACCAGTGAGTTTGCAAACTGGAAAGGCCTTACCTGTGAGCTGTTTGGGTTTCTTTTGGACTTGGCACTCGGTTGAACTGCCTTGAGAGAACAGGGGCAAGAGTGCGGAGGTATTTGAGTGTTGTCTGGGGCTCCAGACTGAGCCACCGAGCCAGAAAGAGCTACCAGTGTTTGGTTGTGGGCTGTGTGGAGCCATCCTAGGAGAACTGCCCCCGCAAGCTCCGCCCTCAGGGTTCCAGAACAACCATCAGGTGGGAGCGAGTAATCTAGTGACTGAGCAGCCTAAAGGCGGGGACTGAGATGCCTTGAAGCCTTAGCCCTCGGGGCATTGGGTGAGACCAGTTTTGGCACACTGGGTAAGTGAATAGACACTTAAGGAGTGATCCCAGCCACAAGCACTTTCCTGGGAAAGCTTCTGCTTAGCCCAAGTTTG
>CAUYON010077040.1:0-12905 GCA_963573935.1 Arctocebus calabarensis
CAGCCGCCGACAGGATCAGACCGAATGAACAGACGCAACCACTTGCCCAATCTCCGCTGCTTTAGCCTTCCTCAGGGTGTCCAGAAGCCTCACGCTGTCTCCCTGTGTCCCCAAAGGGAAGTTTCTGGGCAGATCCCGCCTGAAGTCCTCTCTCCCCAGTCTTACTGTGCCCAGCCGCAAGGAAGCTGTTACTCTTCCGCCATCTTGCTCCGCCCTCCAAAAGCCACTCCTCCTGTAGTTTAACCAAAGGCATAAAAGCTACCAGTGGGAGGCTGCTGCTCTGGCTGCCCAGGGGTGAGCTAGGGTCAGCTGGTGACATAGGATCGGAGAGCTGCTTTTCACCACATGGTGTGTGGGTGGCCATTTGGGGGCCTCTTTGCTGACTATGATGTCAGACAGGGTGAGATGGGGTAGGGGAGCTCAACACGGTCCCATTCAGTACACTGGCTGGACCTGGAATCTGTGTGAATCATCCAGATTGGCCAACTAGCCCATCCCCAGGGGCCTCATCATTGTGCAACCAACCACTCCCCTCCACCCTGCAGTTTTCTTGATGAAATATGACCAGAGACTTAGGCACAGAGAGAAAATGGATGCTGTGATGATTCTATTTGTTGCTCAGATTAATTAGGTGACCACTGATTGAGCACCTCCTAAGGGGTAGACATTAAAGGATCCAGAGCACTCTGGGAAACAGGGCCTGTCCTCAAGGACCCTATAGCTCTCTGGCCCCAGTGCCACAAGCCCTCACTAAATATCCATGGATGCAGCCCATATGAGGACTAGGACTTTATAGAAGGGGGCTAGATCTCCCTTGCCTGGTTTATAAATTAAGTGGTTGAGCCACTCCCTCCTCTAAAGGAAGGAGTCTTTCCTTCAGACCCAGTGGAAGAAGGGCTGTAATAACAGACACTTGCTCTTCTCCATTCTAGGAATAACAGACCCTTGCTCTTTACCTTCCACCCCTCTCCTCATACATCCCCGTCCCTCCCACTGTCCCATCCCTTGCTCCCTCATCAACCCCCTTCCTCCAGCACATAGCACCTGTAAGCTCTGTTAGGGGAAACCTAGTATCAGACAGATCTTATGTCTGTCTTCTATACCCGAGTGTGTGTTTCTCACAAGGTCCTGTCTCCCAAGGAATTGATGTGTTGATGCCACTTATTAAAATGACTTGTCACCTCGCAGAGAGTAAAAGACTCTGACACCCAGTCGAAGAATTCTCAGTTTCTGTGAGGTAGGTGTGGGAGGCCAGCACAGCATCAGGCCAGTCCAGAATGTTCATGTGTAAAAACAGAGTATCAGAGTGGAAATGAAACTTCCACACCACACTGTCTCTTGATTCCAGCTTGCAGAGACATGAACTAACACCCAGAGATAGTGGAAGATAGCTTGAAGTATGAAGTATGGCATAAATAACGCCATGCTAGCACCTTACATTCCATACCCTGGAAGTGGCCAAGGGAAGGATCCAACAGGGAAAATAAAAGAAGCACTTTGTACAAAGCTTTATTTGTGTTAGCAAAAAATTGGGAAACATTCCACGTACTGAACAACAGCTAAACTAAGCTAAGCTAAGCAGTTCATCAGCACGAGGAATGTGTCTCGCCACCAAGCGTGACTCATGGGAAACAGCTTTCTCTACAGACATGCTCATTTGGAAATGATGGAAAAGAACTCAGAGTCCAGAGTAATATGCTCAACATGATTTTACCTCTTCTGTTGTATTCATTTTTATACTTGTTTTTAAAAATAACAATGTATTTTTCAGACTATAAAAATGATATATGTTTATTCTAGAAAATCTGGAAAATCAGAAAAATATAAAGATGAAATAAAACATCATTCTTCCTAAGATACCACCCTGTGTATTTTGGTGCTTTCTTTTCACTTTTTCCCCCTCCTTGAGTATATTTGAATATAGCCTACCTTTTGCATTTAATGTTATCACATCATGTCAGGAACATTTCTCCATGGCGTTATTTATGCCATACTTCATTAATTTTAATATTTCACATTTTGTGATCTCTGAAATTGGGATGTATCTTCAATTGATAATATGTCATTGTTTAATTACTATGTTTTTTGTTTTTGTTTTTGTTTTTGAGACAGACTTTCACTATGCTGGCCTTGGTAGAGTGCCTTGGCGTCACAGCTCATAGCAACCTCAAACTCTTGGATTGAAGTGATTCTCTTACCTCAGTCTCCCAAGTTGTTGGGACTACAGGCGCCCACCACAACACCAAGCTATTTTTTGTTGCAGTTATCATTTTTGTTTAGATGGCCCGGGCTGGGTTTGAACCTTCAGTGCATGTGGCCAGCACCGTAACCACTATACTACAGTTGCCAAGCCTAATTACTATGTTTTTTCTTCCCTAGAGGAATATAAAATAATGGTCAGTCCTACAATTGATTGAATTAGATAAAATATGGTATGTGCTTCAAAAGCATGACTTTATGCCTGTATAATAGTTTGCCATATAAACATAAACATAATTTATCAGCCTATTTTATTTTTATTTTTAGAGGTAGGGTCTTGCTCTGTTCCCTAGCTGGAGTGCAGTGGTACAATCTTAGCTCACTGCAGTCTCAAACTTCTGGGCTCAAATGGTCCTCCTGCCTCAGCTTCCCACAGTGTTGGGATTACAGGCTGGAGCCACCATGCCCAGCCATATAAGCATTTTATTATTGGACATTTAGGTGGCTACAACTTTCTACTTTTAAGAAGCATCTCTGTACATGAAATATGTCCACTGTTCTCATATTTTGTTGGAGCACTGTCTCAATCCATTTATGGTATTGTAACAGAATACCTGAGGCTGAGTAGTTTATAAAGAAGAGAAGTTTATTTAGCTTATGTTTTTGTGGGCTATTAGAAGAAGCATGGTGGGAGCATCTGCTTCTGTGAGGGCCTCGGGAAGCTTGCACTTACAGCAGAAGTCAGAGGGGAGCAGACATCACATGGCCAGAGGAAAGAATCAAGAATGAAAGGGGAGGAGGTGCCAGGCTCTTTTTGGCAATCAATTCTTGCAGAACTAATAGAGTGAGAACTCATTACTAGAGGACAGCACCAAGCCATTCATGGGGGATCCACCCCATGACCCAAACACCTCTAATTAGGATCCACCTACCACATTGGAGATCAAATTTCTACATCAGATTGGGCAGGGCCAAACCAACCATATCCAAACCACAGCAGGCAGACTGCCAGGAATAGACGTAATGAGACAAACGAATGAGGGTCTACAAGGCTCTCATGGATGCAGAAACATGTGCATGTCAAAAACCAAAAATGAATATGTGAATACAGAAGAATAAAGATGGGTTCTTATTTTCTATGATGTTCTTTCTGGATAGACTTTGAAATGATGACCATAAGGACAAATCAATAGTGAAGGATTTAATTTATTTATGAAGGGGTGTGTGTGTGTGTGTGTGTGTGTGTGTGTGTGTGTGTGTGTAAGAGAGAGAAAGGAAGAGGAGAGAAAGAGGGAGGAAAATGAGAAATGGCCAATACTGCAGAGGAGTCCTCAGATACTGGAATGGAGTGCCCTGAGGTTTAGGGTAGAGGAGGAGAGCTGAGAGTTCTTAGGGGTGAGAGGAGGTTGTTTGGGAAGATTTTGAATATTTCTGAGTTCCTGGGTGCTGGGCTGTTCTAGCAGTTGGAACACAGAATCGAGAAAGAGCACTGAACTAAGAGGGGCCGGGTAATCTGAGGTCTGCCTATAGATTGCTCCCTAACCAACCTTGAAATCGTGATTTTACATCATCACATCTCAGTTTCCTCTTCCATAAATGAAGGAGTGGGACTGAAAGTACTTTAGGATTCCTCTATTTCTGCAGATCAGTAGCTGGGGAATTCCCAGCATTTGGGGACAGAAATATGGCACTGACCTTAGTTCTCCTGCCCCTTGTGGCTCATTTATTTCTTGGTTCCTGGAAGAATTTTCTTGATTCCCTTTCCCAGTTCCAGAATTTCAGAGCCATTAACTCCCTTGGGTAGGCATAGGGAATCAAGATGGCCAGGTTTAGCATGACTTGGGACTCCCTTTTCTAACTTCACCTAACTCCCGATGGCTCTTCAGACAACCCTGCTGCTTTCCTGTCTTCCCCAGGAGTATTAGAAGGGACGAGTGATAGAAGCAGCCTTAGCTTATGTGCTTTTATCTTATTATTATTATTTTATCTTTTTTTGGACACAGAGTCTTGCTCTGTCACCCAGGCTAGAGCGCCATGGCCTCAGGCTAGCTCACAGAAAACTCAAATTCCTGGGTTCAAGCCATCCTCCAGCCTCAGTCTCCTATGTAGCTGGGACTACAGGTGCCAGCTGTTATGCCTGGCTAATTTTTCTATTTTAGTACAGGCAGCCCTTGCTCAGGCTGGTTTCAAACTCCTGAGCTCAAGTCATCCTCCTGTCTCAGACTCCCAGAATGCTAGAATTACAGATGTGAGCCACTATGCCCAGCCATGTGCTTTTTATCTTAACTGGCTCCTCTCAAAATCAGGAGTTAGAAACAGTGTTTGGGTGAGGACATGGTTTTGACTGCTCTAATAAAGATTTAAAGTAGCATAAACAAAATTAAAATTTCTTTTCCTCTCACATCACAGTCTAGACCTAGATAGAAATATTCAGCTATGAAGTTGGTTTTTCTTTTCAAAGTTGTTAGGGGACCAGGTTCCTTCTTTCTTGTTACTAAAGACCAGGTTCCTTCTTGTTACTTGTCATCTAAAGTGGTTCCCCACCACATCTGTGTTTCCATTTGTGGGAAGGTGTTAGGGAAGAAGGGGAGAGCTTCTCCTTCCTTCATGAATGACTAGGAGCAGCCGCAAGATACTACTGGTCTCATCCTATTGGTCAGAATAAGATCATGTGATCATACACCAGGTTGCAAGGGAGCCTGGGAAATGTAGTCTTTTTCCCTACTAAAAACTAAGACGCTATTTCTATCAAAGAGAATAAAACAGAATCAAGAAATAGAAGAGCAGGAAATGAGCAATCTCTGCAAGACACAGATCTTCAAACACAAAGTTTCAGGACTCCAAATAGCTGCGTGGTGATAGCAGCAGCTTATTAAAATGGCTTACCAAATTGAGGCTTATCAAAATGCATTGAACCTGTCTCTTTGGCTAGCTCACTCTGAGGCTTTCCCTCTTTCTCTCGGTGAAGCCAAATTTGAAGGGCCAGTCTTTGGTCCACAGGTGGGGTGGCAAGGCTCTCCCTGAAGGGTTGAGGACAGGTTTGGAATCATAAGCTCTTCCTTGGCTTCTTAAGAGCCAGTGATGGACAATTCCATAGACTTTTATTTTTACATAGAGCCAAAAAAGCCCCCTGAATTAAACAAGGGTTATCAAACATGACATTTGTAAACCCAAATTAGCATATCCTAGAGTTTATTTTGGGCCTTGAAATCAGTACTACTAAAATGTCTGGCACTTTTGCAGTCCTTAACAAATTTCCTACTGTGTGACCCACACAGTGGACTGTAACTACTGAAATTCTTGGCAAGGACACTTCACCCTTGGTGTCATCATGAGTTGACTGGAAAATCCCATTGCTGCTATTCATGCTTTTGAATTATAAATTGCTCTGAGTTTAGCCCCATCAGTATAGATCTAGTTTGTTGTGCATTATTTAGTTAACCATAGTATGTAGTACCTATTTGCAGATTATAATTTTGAAGCTTATAATTTTTCTTTAACTTCTGTATCTTAAAGGTGTTATCTGGGGGTCAACAGCAATGGCCTCTCATGGGTGCTGGTTAAAATGCAGATTCCAAGGCTCTTACCTGAACCTTCTAAATTAGAAGCTTGGGAGTGGGTCCCAGAATAAGTATCTGTGTGCTACTGAGAATGTCTGAACACATTTTTATAGTGTTTGCAGGATGGTTCAGAAACAAATCTCTCAGATTCTATTGTTAAAGCAGCTGTACATATAATCCCGCAGTTCTGCTTATATAGAGATTGGCTGCATGTGGATTTGTTCTTTTTAAATACTTTGCAAGAGGAGGGTGTATATTATTGCATAAAATTGTACATAGCTTCTTTTAGGAAGTACGTGACAGATGATTCATAACATTCTGTATCTCTCCAACTTTTCTTTATTGTTTTTCCTCTGCTATGTGGATATAGGTGAGGAGTCTCTGGGTCAGTCAAGATCAGAATCCACTGCCTAAGACAGTGGGGGGCATAGCGGAACCCAGGGCAGTGAGAGAACTGCTAGAGAAACTCTTTTCTGGAAGGAGCATGGGGGCTAAGACAAGGAGGTCCCAAATGACTCTCAACAGGGTCATAAGGGAACAGCATCTAAGCCTCAAGTTCAAGGATTGTGGCCAGAGGCTGTGTTGAAAAAACTACTAGGAGGATTTTAGGACTCCCTGGGCCCCTCTGGAGAGCGGCTTCTCTGTTCCTGCACTGTGCACTGGGGGAGGAGCTGGTTCTATGTCCCCAGCAGGCCCTTTATACACTCCTCTAAGTTCTGACTGGAGCTCATTGTGTCCTGGCTGTGCCCCTCACAGCCTCTTAGTGACGGGGCTGTTGTCCAAGATGGGCCTGAGGCTGGTCCCGGCCTGCGCCCATGTATTATGCAGCAACAGCCAGGACAAAGCTTCTGTGTGTGGGAGTCGGGTGGGGTAGGGACTCGCCTCCCACAGATTCTGTTTATCAGGGACTAGGATGCCAGAGGGTAGGATGGTGGGGGTGCTGTGTGTGGAAGGCAGGCTTTTCAGTGGGACCTCTGAGAGTGGAGAGGTGAGAGCATTGTGGGTGCCATCGGAGGCCGTGCCTGAAGTAGGAATGATGGCATAGTTCAAGTTCAGGGTAGCCAGGGCAGTCCTTCCACTTGCCAAGGCTCCCATGTCTGCTCAGGATGCACAGTTTGGTCATTTAACAGGGACCCTCTGACTACCTGACCCTAGTCAGTGAGTAATTCTGTAGGGCACTTGTGGTGCGACCTGAGGGCCTCAGGTACCTAAGAGATGGGATTGATGCTGACCTTCCCCGTCAGAGTGAACAGAGAATGGATCATTCCCCTGACCAGGAGCCTGTTGAGGGGTGCAGGCAGGTCTTGCTCCTCTCTGTATCCCCTAACCCCAGGCCTGGTGCAGGACAATCACACAATGGATGTTTATAGAATGTGAAAGAGATTTCAGACCTTTGTGATGTGCCCAGTTCTGAGCAGTGGCTGTGACTCAAGCTCAGATGAGAAGTAGAAGTGCTGCAGTCTGAACATTTGCAACCCCCCCAAATTCATATGTTGAAATCACGACCCCCAAGGTTATTAGGTGGCAGGGTCTCTGGGGGTGATTAGATTCTGAGAGTTGAGCCCTCACAAGTGGGATTAGTGCCCTTATAAAAGAGACCTTGAGAGACCCTCACTTCTCCCACTATGTGAGGACACAGCTAGAAAGCTCCATCTATGAAGGAGGAAACAGGCCCTTGCCAGACACCAGATCTGCCAGTACCTTGATCTTGGACTTCCCTGCAGCACCTCCAGAACTATGAGCAATAAATTTCTGTTGTTTGTAAGCTACCCAGTGTATGGTATTCTGTTACAGCTGCCCAAACAGACTAAGCCCTCCTTTTTAGATGCTTTCTGCTTAATAGAAACACTAATGTCACCCAGATGAGGGGGTGGAGGAGGCTGCCATTCATAGAACACCTACCGTGGGCAGACATGCTGGGTGGATTACATGTGGAGCCCACTCCCTTCTCCCAGTGGCTCGGTGTAGCCCAAAGCCTTCTGTCCCTTCTGTGGTGGAATGATTGCCCAAGGCCTGGCGCTACAGTCTGTGCCTTTGTTGTAAACAGTATAATGATACTGCTTATCATTACTGGGGTAATGATACTCCAGCAGCATAATTGGGCTGCTGTTGGGGACACGGCTAATCAGAATTATCATGGGAGCCTTTTCAAAACAATGCCCCTGCATCTTCTCCACGATTCTAGATTCTCATATGCACTTATCAGGGGGAGGAGGGTTAAGAATCTTGGACAGGGGCCAGGCACAGTGGCTCACACCTGTAATCCCAGAACTCTGGGAGGTCCAGGCTGGTGAACTGTCCGAGCTCAGGAGTTCGAGACCAGCCTGAGCCAGAGCAAGACCCCATCTCTAAAAATAGCCTAGTTTTGTAACCAACATCTGTAGTTCCAGCTACTTGGGAGGTTGAGGCAAGAGAATCACTTGAGCCCAAGAGTTGAGGTTGTTGTGAGCTATGATGCCACAGCACTCTACCCAGGAGGACAGAGTGAGACGCTATCTAAAAAAAAAAAAAAAAAAAAATCTTGGACAGGATATGTATAGCTTTAAAAAGCTCTCTAGTCATCCCAGTTTCTTCTCAGGCAGGTATTTAGCCTTATTCTTAGTCTTATTTATAGGTTTTGGAATTTTACTATGACTCCAACAGAAGGAGAAAGCCTTGCTCAAGGTCATCCAGCCCTCTCCAGGGGCTCTCGCTGTCTGGCCTGCTGGCCTTTCTGGCATGAGGTGCTCCCTTAAAAGCAGGCAGCTGCCCTGGATCCAGATTCAAACTGCCAAACTGGGCAATTGTGCAGTCTTCCAGGCCCCAGTTGAATGATTCTGACAGGAGCAGGTTTGGCTGTGTCAGCGCGTGAGCCCCATACGCATGGGTAATCCCCGGCCATGGTCATCTGTGAGATTTCCAGGGGCAAAGAAATCTCCCAGGTGTTCCTGCAGGGCCTTAGAGCGGGGTCTTACCTCTTAGTTGCTCATGGTCTCTTGTGGGAGTCAGACAGGCACACAGTTGGAGGGATCTCACACAGACAGATTTTGGAATTGTGGTTTTGTTTTATGTGGAAGAAATCTCTAAGGATAAAATAAAGGGTTTTCGAGGGGAGCAGGGAAGGGAAGGAACTAATGTTTACCAACACTTTTTTAGGTATTTAGCTCATGCTGTCTCATCTGATCCTCTCAATAAGCATGTATATGGAGAATAGTAACCCTGGCTACCAGGTAATGACTAGGGCTCTGAGGTGGTTAAAAACGGCCCAGAAATTGTTGGGACTGAAATACAGCTGTGTCTGCCTGTATCTGAGCCCGTGGCTGTTCAACAACATTGGCTATCTCCGGCTCTGTGGAGCCAGGGGCTAGCCTGGCTCAGGTGGCTCCGGAGATTGACTGGCGGCTGGCTGTGGGCAGAAACCAGAGACAGAAGGGGAGGAGGTAGCCTCTTGTCTCTGCAGATCCTGGAGTTGGGCATTGATACCACCTCTCACTCTTGGAAGAGACTCCCACGTTTCCCAAGCACATTTCTGTTCAATGTATCATTGCCCTTCCTTTACTTTTGGTCAGGGAACCAGAGGTCTTGGTTCTACTCTAAGCTCTGCTACCAGCTGGCCTTGTGATTTTGGGTAAGTCACTTGGCCATGCTGAGCCACCGATTCTCACCTGTAAAATGAAAAGCAGTATGTGTGTGCATGTAAGAGTATCTGTGTGTGGGTGTGTCCACGCATGTATGTATGTATAAGTTTGTACATGCGTGTGTTCATTTTCAGCAGACTCAGTGTGACAAGCAGGACCAGATGAACTCTCCGTCTTTCCTCTCTGTATTCTCTCCCTATGGGGAAGACAATCCAGCATCATTATGCCCATTTTAGAGAAAATGAAAGTGGAATCTTATGAGGGCACCTTGGAAAAGCAGAGGCAAAATCATAATATTCTCCTCCACTCACACCCAACAACCTCAATTTGAAATCCTCATACCACTGGGTGGGCTGTGTGTCTGAATGTGGCCTTCAGAAATTGTGGCTGACCATGGGCTTTTGCTCTTGAATCTTGGGCACCTGGAATGTGAATGCCTAAGTAAACACACTATTCAGGATTACTGGATCTTTCAGTCCACTTCACCAAATATTTATTGAGCACTTACAATGTGCCAGTCTCTATACAAGGTGCTAAAGTAGAGGTGAACCAGAATCAGTCCCTGCCCTCCAGGAACCCACAGTGCTGTGGGTTCAGAATTTTGTTTTTCTGCACAAATGCTAATAAGAAAATTATTTATTAAGACACAGTACATACGCATACATACATACATGCAAATATGTGTTAGATATACAAAAACCAAATCAAAAGTCATGTCATGCTTTCTATTAGTTTCTAGTCCTTTCTACTGTTTCGTTTTTTTTTTTTTTAAATGCTGGTAACAACATACCACTTTGATTTCATAACCTTCTAGTAGGAGGTAACACCCCTCCCCCCCACCCAGAGTGAGGAACACTGCTCAAGTGTTGCATGTATTACACATATTGTATTGCATATAAATTATGTCCTGTGGAAAAAGAGAGCAAGGAATGGGTTATTTTAATTGGGAAAATCAGTGAAGGCTTACAGGTCAAGTGGCACTTGAGCTGGGTCCAGATGTGTGATAGGATGTCAATAAACAGTAAAAGGAGGAAGGCAGGCAGGCTGAAGCAGCAGCCCCACACAGGCCAGCAAGTGTGAGAGTGCACAGCAGACAAGCTGGTGCTGACGTGTCTGCACTGAGCAGCATTCTTCTGGGTTATCACATTTGACTCTCAATAATCCTATAAGACAGGGACTCTTTATTGCTTCATGTTTCAAAAGAGAAAATTGAGACTCAGAGAAGTTATGTAACTTGCCCATGATCACATGGCTACTAAGTGATAGAGCCAGGAATTGAATTCAGGTGGTTATGTCTTAAACATGAGATTCCTAGAGACATGACCCTAAAGATACTTTGGGGCTAGTTCATTGGGATGTTTGTTTATAAGCCTGAAAAATGTAAATTTCATTCTGTAGATAAAAGGAAAATATTGTATGATTTTGAGAAAGGGAAGTGATCAAAGCTTTTTGGGAGGGCAATCACAGCAGCATTAGCATAGGAGATGGGCCCTAATAGGGGCAGAAACACCTGTCAGGAGATGGGAGCAGCATCTTCCTACCCAGGTCAGCAGACTGGAGACCACTATTACATCACATTTATCCTAGGGATGCAGTTGAGGATATTCCCGTCACATCACAAACTAGTAAAAAGAAAAGGAGATTGAATCATGTTTCCCTTTTTACTTTGACTACTAGGAAGCTCAGAGCTCCAATCTGTGAAACTCTTCCAGGGAGTATTCAAGAGTTCTAATTAGCCTTTCATGTACTAATTTTGCCTTGCCTTAATTCTCCTACCCTCACTTTCCTTTCGTATGAATTTTAGAGTTCTATTCTGCCATCATGTATACATTTTAGTACAATGATTTAGATTAGGCTTTAAAGAAAAGGCAAATAAAACACACTGACGTAACCGGAAGGCATTTGCTTTCCCCAGGGAGGATCGGAAGGCATTAGAAGGTGGGGTTCTCAGACCATCTCTTGGGGCTTCTGTCCCAGCGATGGGTGCCAGATGAGTGTGTCACATACATGTGAGCCTTGGACCGTTAGAGTCAGAATTGTCCTGGAGCATCCTCTTTCCCTCTGCTTCTCAGAGGATGGACATGGGCGACCAGTCATGCACAAGATGGCCTTAGGTCTGGGTGAACATGGTTTGGTTTAATTGTCATGTATTTATTTAATGCATGTTAAAAAAAAGATCAGCTAGCACATCAAACTTATGGCGTTGTGGCTAAAATTGCTTAGAATAAAGCTCAGATATTTAAATTCTAAGAAGTCAATTTAAGGAAAAATTTTAAATAAATACAGTTTAGGTGATTTGTAGAATTGATAAGAACATGTTGGCAGTGGTACACAAATTGTGAACTTTGGAAAACTCTGACAAATGGTGAAGTTTGGAAAACACTGATTCCATTCAACCCCTGGTTTGACAAATAAGAAAACCAAGGCCCAGAAAGGACAGAGCACTTGGCCTTGAGTCTTGTAGTTTATCTTAAGCCACAGAGTAGAAAGGGCTTTCTCCTTCTAATCTTATTCAAATCCCTGAGTTTAGGAATCACGTGTCCCTACATCTCGCTTTTGAATCATATTTATATGTATTTTCAAAATGCCTTCTCTGTGTTACTCACCCATTCCCCTTTTTATCTGAGCCTTGTCATGCAGACATAGTAGGGTTATTATTTCTCCAAATTGCAAATGAACACACTGATTCCCAGAGAGATGTGCTTGCCACCACTGAGCCAGCCACGGTAGGACCAGGGTTAGAATGTTTGCAGGCCTTCCCACTGTGTATGTTGAGCAGGGTTGGGCAGAGAGCCAGTTTCTATGATGAAATTCCCCAAAAAAGGGTACAAAGTCTGCTGGGGTGAACACAAGGCAGTCTGCTGGCTGAGGTCCACTTGGGAGCAGCAGAGAATAGTACATGGCCGATTACACTCCGTTCCACTTCCAGGAAGCTATTACTTTCTGAAGGAGTCACAGATGTTCTCATCACCTGCTTATTAATGGTCTGTATCACTGATCTCAGAGTGGACAGATGAAATCATCAGTGAACGTAATCGACTATGTGACCCCGCTCCTCCAAAAAAAACCTCTACCAGCACTAATTTGGGACCCTGTAGGCCAGAAGCAATTTAGCCACCACATTTAGTGAGCAACTGAGTATCTCTGTGGTGCCCAGCCCTGTGCTCACAACTGGAATAGAGGCACAGATGAATCAGACACTGCCCCAAGCCCCAAGGGACTCACAGTCTGTCAGACACGTAAACAGCTAGCCAGAGGACAACATCCTATGTGTTAGTCTGCAGCCCTGGACCAAGTATGAAGGAGAGAGCCTGGTTCTTCTTTTTTTTTGAGACAGAGCCTCAGGTCATCACACTGGATAGAGTGCCGTGGCATCGCAGCTCACAGCAACCTCCAATTCCTGGGCTCAAGCGAGTCTCTTGCCTCCGCCTCCCAAGTAGCTGGGACTACAGGCACCCGCCACAACGCCCAGCCATTTTTTGGTTGCAGTCATCATTGTTGTTTGGCAGGCCCGGGCTGTATTCGAACC
>CAUYON010077043.1:0-23242 GCA_963573935.1 Arctocebus calabarensis
GCCTAAAGGAGGAGATGGGGAAAGACTGGGAGAGAAACGGAGAGAGCTTCTCTCTCCCCACCAGAATTTTCTCCCTCTACCAGGTGCCTTAATGTTTTCTGTATTCTTTTCTGTGAATAAATTCTGTCTTACAAAAAAAAAAAGAGTTTGAGACCAGCCCAAGCAAGAGCGAGACCCTCATCTCTACTAAAAATAGAAACACTAGTCAGGCATTGGAGTGGCGCCTGTAGTCCCAGCTACTCCTTGGGAGGCTGAGGAAAGAGGATCACTTGAGTCCAGGAGTTTGAGCTTGCTGTGAGGTATGATACCACAACACTCTACCAAGGGTGACTGAGTGAGACTCTGTCTCAAGAAACATGAAAATAAAAAGAACCCCCCAGAAAAACCACACTTGGCTTTTCCTTTTCTTGAATTATATGAATGAGTTTCTCTCATTTTCAAAAGTGACATTCCCCTCCCTCTTGATGTCTTCTATTAAGTACAAGCTGTGCCTGTATTCTGGAAAATACAGAATAATAATCAATGACTCCAGAATCTAGTCTCAACCAGGGTGGGGAAAAAGGGAACTTGAGGCAGGGCACGTTGGCTCACTGTAATCCTAGCACTCTGGGAGGCATAGGTGGGTGGATTGCTTGAGCTCAGGAGCTGGAGACCACCCTGAGGAAGAACAGTAAGACCCCATCTCTACTAAAAATAGAAAAATTAGCTGGGCCTGTGGGGGGTGCCTGTAGTCCTAGCTACAAGGGAGGCTGAAGCAAAAAGATTGCATTAGCACAAGAGTTTTCTGTGAGGTTGCTGTGAGCTATGATGACACCATGGTAGTCTATGCAGGGTGACTCAGTAACACTGTCTTAAAAAAAAGAAAGTAAAGAACATGATTCTCTCTCCCTTGTATAACTCATTTTTGTCTAATCTTTGTGTACTTTCCTTGTGCTTTTCCTTATCATTCTGTGTTTAAAGTCCTGTGTAACCTGAATTGCCACGTTCTTTTCCGAGACAGACATAAATTCATATTTCATTTGTTTCAAGTACTAAATCTTTCCCCATTCTCACTTTATTTTTATATTTTTTAAGATTCTGCCTTGAACTTCAAGTTCTTCTGGCCAATATAATGTCTGTCCTGGTTGTCAATTTTTAGCACCTACTGTAAACACTCACAGTTCACCAAACCCTATGCTGTATCGACAACTACACTGCATTAGCGAGTCAAGCATAAGTCATTCAGGACACCTTCTTAGGAAAGCCAGAATGAAAACCAAAGTTGTCTACAGTATTCAGTACAGCAACATGCTGTACAGGTTTGTAGCCTAGAAGCAATAGGCTGTATCATACAGCCTAAGCATTCAGTAAGCTATACCATCCAGGTTTGTGTAATTTCACCCTATGATGTTCCAACAGTGACCAAATCGTCACTGAAGTATTTCTCAGAATATATTCCCCTCATTAAGCAATACATGTACTTTAAGGTAGGGCTTACTATATACCAAAAAGTATTTTAAATGCCTTAAATTATTCTGCTCCATACTACCCCTATGATGTAGGTACTGTTACTGCCATTTCCATTTCAGATCTGAGAGACTGAGGCAGAGTGGTTAAATAACATGCCCAACCTAGGTCACGTAAGTAGTAAGTGGTAGTGCTGGGATTCTACACCCAGAAGTTCAGCTCTAGAGTCAGAATGCTTAATCACTATGCTTTGTTCTTCTCAAGCCAAGCATTGCTGATTTCACTGGAAAAACAAACAAACAAAAAGTACAATTGGCTGTAAGAAATGCCAGAATGGTGTGACTGGATTTGCTTATGGAAAACCTATAATCTGTGCACTGTTCTCTATTCTGGAAAATAGGAGATTAGTAAATGAGTCAAATATGTTTTATTTCCTCAAAGAGTCATACCTTTGTAGACACTGACAATTTTTTTTACACATAGGTGTGGTTGGCTGCCTGAGGTTTTCCCAACTTTGGCTTTTGTTCGCAAATACACCTAAGAGGAGGCCATAAGCTTGAGGGTGTACTGGAACTGGCCTTAGAGACTTTAGGCACTGTTCTCAAAAAGCACCACCTGAAGAGCAAGAAATAGGTGAGTTAGAACATGTGGCTTACACCCTGGACATGCTATGACATCAGAATAAAGATGACAAAGTAGTGATTTTTTTTCTTTTTTTTGAGACAGAGCCTCAAGCTGTCACCCTGGATAGAGTACTGTGGTATTACAGCTCATAGCAACCTCCAATTCCTGGGCTCAAGCGAGTCTCCTGCCTTTGCCTCCCAAGTATCTGGGACTACAGGTGCCCGCCACAACGCCCGGCCATTTTTTTTTGGTTGCAGCCATCCTTGTTGTTTGGCAGGCCCGGGCTGGATTCGAACCTGCAAGCTCAGGTGTACGTGGCTGGCGCCTTAGCCCGTTGAGCTATAGGCGCCGAGAGCCTAAAGTAGTGATTTTCATTCTGGGGATCTGTAGCAGATGTAGTGACTCACGTGCAAAGGGAGTAAATCCCTAAGAGTGGGGTTAGAAATCCCTACATGTATGTTTCATGTATGTCTCATTTGAGTGAGCCACTAATGGGTTAAATTGGCCTTTGCCTTCACAGAAAAAGCAAACAGGTTTGGGCTACCCTGAGGCAAACACAAAGTCTGTTTTCTGGTCATCCAGAAGCAGACAATTTAAAGTTTTTGGCCGTTGGTTCCAAGGAGTTAGAAGCTGAAAAGTTTCTTGCCTGGAGATATGGTCCAGAGGTTGACTAAATGTTTTACATTTTGTCAAAAGCCTAAAGACTTCAGCACTGTGGAGAAACAAAGTCATAAACCCATTTAAGGTTAACTTGGTGAGCTCATGAGGAGTTTCAGAAAGCAGTTCCCCTGCCTCTCTTATTTGTATGTAGATTTCTTACACAAAAGCTGAGGCTCATTTGCAAGGAAATAAGGTAAAAATTGTTCTGGTTTGCAGACTTGATGTCTGCCACTTAGGTTTAGAGTTAGATAGAGGAAGTTAGATAATGGTGAATGTTGTAAATCATAGATTAAGTGTGCACGTGACTGCCAATGTATATAAGGTGTTCAGAAATAAAGTTAATTTGCTACATGCCACAACAGAGCTTGTAGCCTGCTTCTTGTGCCCTTCTTAACATTACAGTATGAATTTACACCTGAGGCAAAGCTGCAGCCCCTCACATCATCGCCAGCCACGCGACACTAAGAAAGAAAGTAGAAAGTAAAAAAGGAGACAAGAAAAAGAGTTATTCTCAGAGTTCTATTCAGTTACTATTGCCCCCAAATGAGATCCAACCCATGACAATGCCACCCACAAAATAAGGACAAAACAACAACCATGTAATCATATGTGGCAAGAAACTGGCCAGAAAAATGGTGTCTCTTTTCACAACTGTGCTTGGGAAGTTGAAAATAGGTGGTATCTAAAGAAATTTAATCAATACTGTGCCTCTCTTACCAATATATGTACCTGGGAGCCAGGTCACACCAGGACACCTTTATCAATAAATAAGGTCTAGAGGAGATAGTTGAGACCCAGAATGTCGTGGTCAAGACACAGAGAGTGCTTTAAAAGAAACAGGAACATGGGAGCTCTACTTTTGTTCCACTTAGATTAAACCTGTAGACTATCTGAAGGACAAACCATTTACCTCTAGATTAAAACCAAACTTATTTCATTCTGACTCTAGAGGTGAACTTCTGGGTGTAGAATCCCAAACTTATTTCACCTACCTTTTAGAGATGAGAAAATGAAGCCACAGGAACCTGTGTAGACTTGCCCCAGACTGGCAATCAATGTACCTTTGGAGATGTTAAAACCTCGGTAAGTTTTTTTGTTTGTGTTCTTCCTATAATAACCTTTAAAAATATTTTTAAAGCGTATCAATTCTGGGTGTCATGATTGGGGGCAGAGCAAAACAGAGATCACCAAGTTAATAACAGAGAATAACTGCTCTAACTAGAATTTGGCTCACTTGAGAAAGGTTGTCTGTAACTCTTTTTATGCTATGAGAGTGAACATCTCTGATGCATTCTAGATAGCTGTGATGAAGTCTCCACGACAACTATAAAGAAAATTGTATTCCTTCTAGTTTTATTAACACAGACATTTTAAGTGCTTTAAATAGTTCACATTTACAACTGTCAAATAATTTGCAATGCTAAAGCATGATGACTAATAGGGTCATCCTGTCAGCGAACATAATTATTAATTTTGCAAATTCCATGAGACATAATGTAAGATTCTGTGCTACTCATTGTGAGGAATACAAAGTTGTGTAAGGACAAGACCCAACAACTTGATCTTGTTTGGGAGGAGGCAAGATAGCATTGTAGCACTGGGGGCCTAATACAGCCACACAGGAACCTTTTCCCCTCCTCTTCCTCCTTTCCTGCTAAGACATGTACACAAATGATCTGGCTAGCCCCATTCCCACTCCCCTGAGAAGTCAGCACAAGCACCAAGACTCTAATTTTGCAAGCATGCTGTGGAATTTGCCCACACCCTATGGTCCTGTATAAAGGAGTCTCTAACTGCCCCTGGACACAGAAGCCACCCTTGCACTTCCCTGGTGGTTCATCCTTCCTCTTTCATCTTCCCCTGTTCAAACTTGGCCTGAACATCTTCTCTGGGTGCCATCGTTTACACCTTTCAAGTAGAAAGATAATGGGGCTTCCAGTTACAAAGACGTAGATTTCAATCCTATTCTGCCAACTAACAGTTGTGTGACTTTATACACATTGGCTGTCTCATTGAACCTCAATTTCCTCTTGGAAATTCAGATGGACAGATGAATACTTGCATAGGGTTGCTGTGAGAACAGACTAAAGACCTCATCCGAATTATTTTGAATAAGGCTGACATAAGACTATATTCTGTGTTAGAAAGTGATATATGCCATAAGAAAAGTATTTCCTGCCAGGTGTGGTGGCCCATGCCTATAATCTTAGCACCTTGGGAGGCTGAGGCGGGTAGAACTCAGGAGTTCAAGACCAGCCTGAGCAAGAGTGAGATCCCCATCTCTACTAAAAATAAAAGAACTAGCTGGGTGTAGTGAGTGGTGGGTGCATGTAGTACCAGCTACTAGGGAGGCTGAGGCAAAAGCATTGCTCAAGCTCAAGAGTTTGAGGTTGCTTTTAAGCAATGATGATGCCATGGCAATCTACCCAAGGTGACAGAGTGAAACTCTGTTTCAAGAAAAAAAATAAAAAAGGAAGAGCATTTCTTCCGAGCAGTATTTGTATTAAAAAAAAAAAATAGTACTTGATCTTGTTTTCTGTTTCTAAGGAAGTTATGAAATTCTGAGAGATTCATAAATAGCTACTATTATATGTAGCATACTGATTTTGGTGTTTATTTCTATATATTTCCTTAGTAACATATGGTATCTCTCTTTAGGATATAAACTATAATAGCACAAATTTTTGGCTTGGTGTAATTCACTTTCATTTACCAAATATTGTTTCTATAGCATGGATCAAAAGCACAGAGAAGTGTTTAATATTTGAATACAATTAACAATACAGTTGATAGCAATATATGGCAGCCTAATTTCAGAGTTCTTGTTGAAGAAAGATAGGAAAGGCAGTTGAACGAACAATTATAGTTTTTTGGTGTTGCTACATTTTCTAAGTTAAACTCTGGAGCAAAATCTTTCATTCCCTTTGTTAAGAGTATCACTTTTTGTAGATTAGATCAAAGCTTCGAATTTGTTTAAGAATAATGGCACTTTATGGAGGATTCTTGGCATACAAGATCTGCCCTGCCCATGAAATTGCACTCTCTTAGAAAGCCATTGTTTTAAGTCTTCCTCCAGAAAGCACTTTGTCCATCTGTGCAGGTCTCTACTGGAGGGACAAATTTCATACACATGTTGAGATCAGCCCTACAGCACTTTTTGAAAATCATAACATACTCATTAAGGGATTAATGAGTATGTAATTAAATAATTATATCATGTGTTTTCCTCAGAACTAAGTATTAATTTATGTTTTTATACTTATATAGGTTTTTCTTTAAAAAAAAATGAAGATAATTGCACAAATATCTGTAAAGGAAGTACCAGTATTTTCTGGAAATAGTGCCTAACTTTATACAGTATGCTGGTAAACTTTAGCCCTGGTTTCATGTCTTGTAGGAAGAGGCTCCCAGATCCCCCATTTTGGGTTAGATCCTCCTTTTATGTATTCCTTCACCCTGTATTTGATTGAATTGTTTATTTGTCTCCCCATTACATACTAACTCTATAGAAAATACTGTGATATCTAACTTTATGTGCCTAATTTAGCACAAAGCCATTTATCTGAATTAAAAAACTTAATGACTAAAATAATAAACATGACTACTGTAACTTAACTGGTGCCCTTTTACAGGCTAGATTGGCCCAAAGTTCTTGTTTTGGGAGAATATTTTGATCCACCTCTAAGAAGTGTTTTTGGTTGTTTTAGAATTCTGCTACTGGGCTGAGTGGGTTCTAGGCACATTTGTCTTGCCTAAAGTAGTGGAATGCATCATCCCTGAGAGTAAGTGTGTTAGCTTGCCCTTCTCCAGAAATAACAGTACTTGGTGGGGGGGGGAGGGGGGAACTGTGAGCTTTTCCCAGGCAGAAGCCACAGGCAGAAACCACGCAAAGTTTCCTGGGCTCAGAACTTACATCTGCCACAAAGTAGGAAGCTAAGTAAGCTTGTGTAGTTTGTAATTGGATACCGCGCTAAGATTGCTTTTAGCTACTAACGCTGAAACAATCTCAAATCCCCAAAGAAAAATCACCCTAAGCCATCTTGGCCCATGCTTTAAGTACCAGCTCGCATGTTCTATTCATCGTGCCAAGAGCTTTCACTCATTTTTACTTCTCACAAATCCTTTTATTTTTTCCTTCCTATGATTAGCAGTTTTTGAATGATAGCTGAATCCCAGTGGGGACTGTTTATTTCATGGGATCCCATGGAACCTAAAAGAGTATGGTAATATTATTACAGAATAATTCTCACGACCCTTTTATATACTGAGTTATATTATGACACAAAGTGTGTAGAGAGTAGTAATCTTTGAGTCCGGCTCGATGGATCTTTACATATGTCACTTTATATATGCATATATCCCTAATCTACCACCCAGATCCGGAAACAGACCGCTTCCAGGTCCCATTAAGTTCCCTCTTGCCTCTTTCCACCGAACACGCCCCCCACCCCGCCTTAGATAAACATCATTCTAACTTTCCTCGCCATCGGTAACTTTCGTACGTAACTATTCTGGAGGAAGAGGAAGGTGGGATGACCTCGCCCACAGTCCCGCGGGGCTGGATGAGACTCAGGCTCGGTTCCCTCCCTACTGGGCACCTCCTGGAAATTCTAGAGCCCTGTACTCCACTTTCGGGGACCTGA
The DNA here is from genome assembly GCA_963573935.1 of Arctocebus calabarensis. Lineage (NCBI taxonomy): Eukaryota > Metazoa > Chordata > Mammalia > Primates > Lorisidae > Arctocebus > Arctocebus calabarensis. The sequence goes on from CAUYON010077043.1 coordinate 7,374, forward strand.
ACCAGACCTACCAAGCTGGAAGTTCTCGGAGCGCCCCCCGCCCTCAGCAATGGCCGGAGGGTCTCCGGAGCCCACTAAAATGCATGTCAGGTCCCACCTAGGCAAGGCAGAGCACGCCACAATGGCTGCCCCGCTGTCATCCGCGCGGGCCTCACCTCACGTCCCCCACTGTTGGAGCCGGCGCCCCTCCCATACTTTGGGCAGCCGGGCGTGGCGCTGGGCGCGCCTAGACTGGAAGAGAGAGGCCGGCGGGGGCGCTCCTAGGCCCGGGATGTGGAGCGACCGCCCATTGGCTGAGCTTCCCCGGAGAGCGGCTGGCCGAAGCGCCCACCTCTCTGTCCTCTCTGCGCCCCCATTGGCCCTTTGCGTCCCGCTGGCGTCCGCTCCCGCCCCACTCCCGCCCGGATGGAAACCCGGTTGAGGGGTAGGAGGCCGGAGCAGGGAGGAGGCTGAGCGATCGTCCTGGTAAGGGTGCGCGAGAGAGCCAATCAGAAGCAGACGTGGAAAAGAGGCGCCGTGCCAGCCAGTCACATCCCGAGGTGCGGTCGGGGCCGTGACGCCATGCTGGCCGCAGCCAATGGGCTTGCCATTGCCCGTCCGCTCTTCAGCAGCCGGCCGGGGGCGGTGGAAAAGCGAGTGAGGAGAGCGCGACGGCGGCGGCGGCGGCGCAGCCATCGCTGGACGGCCCGGGGGAGAACGAGGCCTGAGCTTCTGTGTCTAGGTGAGAGGCAGGAGCACCGACGAGAGAGGCCAGGCTGCAGGCTCTTCCTCGCCTGTACGGGTAGCGGCTGCGGGAGCCGGGGCTGCGGGCCGGGCCGAAGCGGGGGCGACGACTCGCCGCTCGCCCCGCCCTCGCCCCCACCCTGGTCTGCCCTGAAGTGGGGGCGCCAGCTTCAGCCCGGCTGGTCTCCGCGCGCCTTGGTCCAGCCGTCGCCCTTCGGGGGACCGAGACCGCTAGGGAGACGGAGAAAGGGGCCTGGTTTGCAGCCGCGGAGCCCAGGGTGGGAGGCCTCGTAGAGGTGGCGACGGTGGGGCGGGGTGGTTAACGGAGGAGCGGGCTCGCGGAAGGAGGGTGGCAGTAAAAGGAGGCTTGTGATGGAAGGATTCAGATTCTGGGAGGGAAGAAAGTGATGGGAAATGGGTGATGCTTAGGAAACGGTGCCCTGGGAGAAAGCGCAATGCCGGGGGAATGTGGTTGGCCCTTGGAAGTAGGCATTGATAGGGGTCGGGGTCAAAGCAGCTGGGGGCGAAGGGAGGACAGGCTTGAGTTCTGGAGGTTAAGGTCTCTGGACAAACGGGGACATGTGGATCTGGATGTAAGAGGCACCTACTGAAACTGGAAGGTGACTGAGAGGAAAAGGTTTTAGGTGAGGTGTGCGTGGAAATTGTTTGACTGAAGGAGTTATCTGGCCTGTTAGGAAGAGGTAGATTTATGTATGGTAGGTGAAAGTTATGAATTTTTTAGGAGTAGTTGAGCAAGAACAACTCTCCTGCAGGGCTGGGAGAGTCTGATGTGTGAGGTAGGGGTTAGTCAGCCAGATGCTTAGCTTTATTCACTACTCTTCCGTGGTCAAACATACGGACTTGTTAATTCTCAACTACTGAGGCTATCTGTTCTTTTCTTTTCCTATCCTTCCTCCCACCTCCGTGTCAGTTCATTTCATTGTTTTGTCTTAGCAGTACACAAAGTCACCCTCTCAGAAGTAATGGTATCAGTATTTTTTGCTTTTGATTGGAGGGCAATGGGAAATCGCCGAGTTCTTTACCTTAAAATGCAAAAGGGGAATGTATTGGTTAAATGCAGCATCAGAAGATACTCTCAGAAAATCTGCCCTGCAAGGGAGTTTCTCAACTGTCTTGTTGGGCATGTGTAATATAGCATAAAAATGATGCAAGATCTCTTACAGTAGCACAAGTGAGAATTAATGTGTAAGTATGATCCTGTTATTCGTTAGGGTAAACTATTTTGATGTAGTGGAGTTTGATTATGTATTATGTTTGTTGGGAAATTTTTCAGCCTTTGGGAAGAATTTTGTAGCTAAAATGATTCAAAGTTCTTTTCACTCAGAGGAAAGAAAGACATGGTGTGGTATGTGTGTGTCACTGCTACTTCCTTTCTGTTTGAAGCTTTTGGAATTTTTGTGAGGTGTTGGCAGAGACTGAGGGCAACAAGGAGACTGATCTTGTTAACCAGGTCAGCAAAGCACTATAACTAATAGACCATTCTTTAGCATGTAGAAATAATTATGTAGAAATTATTTCTTGGTAATGCTATTCACTGTGATGACATTTTACCTTTAGTATAACAGAATACCTAAGTGATGAGGTGACTTAGAGAGGAGTAATTTGAGTAGTATGGAGTTAATCAGGGAGGATTTCCTGAAAAAGGTGAGTTTTGAGCCATCTTTTGAACTAGGAGTTGGACATGGGTTACTAGAAGACATGAAAATGACTTTCCAGTATTTTGGACATGATATAAGCAATTATGGACAAGAGTAACAAAAAATGATTTTTAAGGAGAAGTGAAGATTTAGGGGTGTGGAGATCAATTAAGCCTGTTGGAACTTAGCTCATGAATGATAATTGTATATGGTGGCTAGAAGGGAAGAATTAGAACAGTTGATAATGAATTAGAGATAGGTAGTAAAGGAAAGAGCACAGAAATGTTTTTTGATAGTTACAATAAGAAAATGTGGTCAAAGTAAGCTGAGCTAAAGTAGATTTGATGGTCAACCATCAGAAAACAGAAACATTTTTGAGTCCTGTGTTAGATTATATTTATAATAGCAAAATTTATTGGGTGTTACTTTGTGCCAGACACTGTTTTGCTGTTTTGAGCTTTCCAAGTATTTATCTTTTTTTTTTTTTTTAAGACAGAGTCTTATTATGTTATCCTTGGTAGAGTGCTGTGGGTGACACAGCTCAAACTCTTAAACCTGAAACTCTTGAGTTTAAGCGATTTTCTTGCCTCAGCCTCCCAAGTGGCTAGGACTACAGGTGTCTGCCACAACGCCCAGCTAAGTTTTTGGTTGTAGTTGTCATTGTTGTTTGGGAGGCTCAGGCTGGATTTGAACCCACCAGCTCTGGTATGTGGCCCGCACCCTAGTCTCAGAGCCACAGGTGCCCAGCCTGTCTTTTTTTTTTTTTTTTCTCCTTATTTTCTTCTAACTGACACCCTGATTTCATTCTTTTGGTTATCTGTATTTTCTAGATGCAGGTGATGAGATTCAGAGAGATTTAATTTGCTCCAGGTCACATAGCTAGCAAGGGGTAGGTCAAGATGGCCAAAATCAGTTAGTAAATGTTAATTGTGCATCTGCTTGATGCCAGGCACTATACTAAGTGTTGGGGATTCAAAGTTGACAAGACAATTCAAAAGGTCATACCTTCTCTTAAGGATTGTTAGGAGTCAATAGAAGAGTCAATGTAGAAAGAAAACGATTAGTTGAAGAGATTTTTTTAGTATTGAGGAATACACTATTTAGAGAAATGTAGGATGAATAGATTTTTAAGAAAGAGGAAGTGGTCAGAAATAAAATATGTAGCTGAGAGACTCAGGAGAACAATGACTGAGAAGAAACGATTGAGTTAAGGAGAAAAGTAATGTTAGTCTCAAGAAAGCAAGAATGAAGGGATTAATATGAAGGCTGATAGTTAATTGTGTTTAGTGGCAAGTTCTCAATACAAATTCAGAAATTTGATACAATTGCAAGTATGATCAAACTCATAGGAAAGAGGATGGCATGGCTCATTTTAATGTTTTAATCTTCCGGCAGAAAGATCATGGGTGATTTAAAGTGCTTGTACTTTCTTGTATTTTTACAAATTAAAAAAAATTAACATTATTTGTATAATTGAGAGGGCAGCCATTCAACTGAAATGAGTTGAGGGAGTATGTGGGTAGGCTAATCTGAACTTGAGATAGGAGAAAAAAATGGTCTTATTTCAGTGCCTACTCCGTAAGAGCCACCTTGATAGCCATGTTCTCATCTTGGAAATGACTGGGTTGTCACTGGTAGAAACTGAAACTGCACTTACTGAACGGTGGCATTTGCTTGATCTGAGGGATCAGGTTACTAACACACCCTGAATCATGGAGATACAGTCTTGGCTCTCCTGAAAATTTGTTTTCTTAGAGTTCAATAAATGAATTTAAGGGGAAAAAAACCACAATAAACCACTCATAAAATTGAGTCATTTTAACTTCTTCATTTTGGATATATACCCTTAACTTCATCCTACACATTGGCTCTTTAGTTCCTCTCGTCAGTGGGTTTGTAATGAACTTAAGAGTTTCAGTTCAGTAGGAAAATTTGATAGTGCTGAATTTATGTGTAACTGATCAGCTTAAATTCATCATTTTCTGTTTCCAATTTGAAGAGAGAAATTTCAATTCAAACTTGTCTTATGAAATAATTATTCCCAAACAAACTAGCAGTATGTATCCTCAGTGCAGATTTATTCCAGTCTCCTAAATGGAGAGAGAGGAATCAGGTAAATTAATTTAGTATTTAGTTTACTTACATTTGGCCCATAACAATTGTGGGAGGAAACAACATTAATGTGATCCTATTTCAGCTAGGTACTGTACCATATTCCTTAAATAATCACATTTAATTCTCATAATCCTCTCGTATATGTATTTTACAGACAAGATTGAGGCCTAGAAGCTAGTAACTTTCTAAAGGCTGGTGAGCTAAGTGGCAGATTCATACCTTGCTTCACCTAACTCCAGAAGTCATGCCTATGAGACAAATGGCAAGAAGGACTGATTTATACACCTACAATTGAAAAAAATGCCACATAGCCTTAGGTATTTAGTAACTTTCTGTTGCTTTAAAGGTGGGACTTTTGCTTCCAGTGTTTGTGTCTTGTGACACTGCCTAAATAAATGACAGTGATTTTTGTGTCTTTTACAGGGTAAATTATCATGTTTTAGAAATGTAAGTATCCTTTTTTTAGCAATGTAAGTTTTTATATTTCAGTATTTTTTGAAATGGAGATGTATTTTGCAGTGTCTATTTACTTCAGCATGTTTGTGAAATAGATACTATGTGTTAAAGTCAAATGTATCTCAGAATTGAGGTAGTGTGGTATAGGCATATAGGCTTCAAAGGCCTCTCTTATTATTTCCTTTTTTAATATAATAAAGTAAGCATATATTGATAATAGCTCATTTTCTACATAATATAGTATAGAAAAAAGTGTTATGATGTAGAAAATGTTGACATGTGAACAAGCAGATTTGAGTTTTAATTTTGGTTTTGTTAGCAACTTGGTATATAACTTAGTCACTTCTTCTCCCTGGGCTTTAGTTTCCTCATCTGTAAAATGGAAGGAGAGGAAAACTTTTAAGTCTGTCTTCCTTGAGCAAGCTGTCTGAACCCTAATTAAAAACGTAGATTCTTTAGATACATATCTTAAAAATTGTGTTATTGCTTTTTACTATTTATTCTTTTTCCTTCATTTTCCTATCTTCCCTCGCTGCCCTTTTTGTCATGGATCCTTGAGGGTATTGTCAGATTCTTAATTTATTAAAGAAGATAAATTGTTTTTAATATCCTACATTTACGAAGACAGTCTATCATAGAAAGTAGATACCCAGAAAATAGTTAATGAATGAATGAATGTTTTATCTTAGTTTTAAAAAATCATTTAAATAAAATACCATGAAAAAGCTATTGAAGGCTCAGTACCTATAGCTAAGTGGTTAGTACACCGGCCACATACACTGAGGCAGGCAGGTTCGAACCCAGCCAGCACCAGCTAAAACAATGAGGACAACTGCAACAACAAAAATAGCTGGGTATTGTGGTGGCACTGGTGGTCCCAGTTATTTGGGAGCTTGAGGCAAGAGAATCACTTAAGCCCAACAGTTTGAGGTTGCTGTGAGCTGCGACACCACTGTTATTCTACAAAGGGCTACAAAGTGAAACTCTGTCTCAAAAACAAAAAAAAAGCTATTGAAGGCCAGCACTTTGGGAGACCAATGGGAGGACTGCTTGAGGCCAAGAGTTGGCGACTACCCTGGGCCACAAAGCAAAATACCATCTATACATAGGACAAAAAAATAATAGCCAGATGTGATGTGTGGGGGAATGGGAAGCTGAGTGTTAAGATTTCTTGAATCTAGGAGTTCAGGGTTGCAGTCAGCTATGGTGCCACTGTACTTCAGCCTGGGCAACAGAGTGAGATCCTGTCCTCTCCTCCCTCCCCCCCCTCCAAAAAAAACTGCTAAAGTTTCATTGAAAGGTAGTTGAACTTTTTTAAAGAATGAAATGTGTTTTATAAAGTTAAATTTACTTCCTCTGTACTGGTGACAGAGGAAAACTGTTAGACTGTCGCTCTCCGTTACTTGCACAAGAGGCAGACTTCTGTGAATTTGGTATTATGGATAACTGCAAAAAAAAAAAAAAATACATACACTACCAACTTTAACAATTATTAACTTGTAGTTAAGTCTCACCTTTTAAGGTAACAAAAAGTTACTAAATACCTAAGGCTATATGGCATTATTTTTTTTTTTTTTTTTTTTTTTTTTTTTGAGACAGAGCCTCAAGCCGTCATCCTGGTTAGAGTCCTGTGGCATCATAGCTCACAGCAACCTCCAATTCCTGGGCTTAAGCAAGTCTCTTGCCTCTGCCTCCCAAGTAGCTGGGACTACAGGCGCCCACCACAACGCCCGGCCATTTTTTGGTTGCAGCTGTCATTGTTGTTTGGCGGGCCCGGGCTGGATTCAAACCCGCCAGCTCAGGTGTACGTGGCTGGCGCCTTAGCCTGTTGAGCCACAGGTGCCGAGCCAATATATGGCATTTTTTTTTTTTTTTTTTTTTTACTCCTCTTTATTTTGAAGCAAATCCCTGGACATTTTTTTTTTTTTTTTACCAGTTATTACTGTATAACATAAGTATGATAATGGGTAGGTTAATTCAAGTGAGATGAAAAATTTGTTCATATATATGTGTGGATATATATATTTTTTGGAGACAGAGTCTCTCTATGTCACCCTGGGTAGAGTGCTGTGGTCTCACAGTTCACAGCAACCTCCAACTCTTGGGCTTAAGCGATTTTCTCGCCTTAGCCTCCCTAGTAGCTGGGACTATAGGCACCCACCACAACGCCCAGCTATTTTTTCTTGCAGTTAGCATTGTTGTTTAGCTGGCCTGGGCCGAGTTTGAACCCGCCAGCCTTGGTGTATGTGGCTGGCCCCGTAACCACTGTGCTACGGGCGCTGAGCCCATATAAATGTTTTTGGAGACTTGTACATTATACTGTTCTGAGCAAGAGAAATTTGGTACTATGTATAATAAGCTACTGTGGGGCAGAGATAATGTTTTTGGGGAGACTGAATATATTTACGTGAACGGAATGTAGTAAGACTGGATGATATCTGCCAAAATTGGTGGTAGAAATTCTTTTTTTTTAGAGGTAGGAATTGACATTATTTTGGAATGAAAGCAGGATTTGGATAGGTAGAGAAAAAATATTCAGAGGGTGAGGTGAAGGTGATCAAATGGATAAAGCATGTAGCTAGAAAATCTAATTATGGCTTCCTATAATAAGTTATATCTAGGTCTATATTTATTGTATAGGCCCCTGTGTGTACAAGACATTAGCAGAGTATAGATTTTACATCAGAATTTGAAAAAAGCCAATTGCTATGATACAAATTAGGACATACTACTTTGTGAATGTATCACTGTTTGTGGTGAATTATTTGGCGCTCTCTGTTAAAAGCCCTCTAAATATCCTAACTCCACCTGTATAAATGGATCCAGCCCTGCTAGAATATTTGTTGATATGTGTGTCATCAACTTTCAGGTATAAGTCACTTTGAGACTTCAAATGGCTTTTTTTTCTTGAGACGGTCTCACTTTGTCACCCTCGGTAGAGTGCAATAGTGTCATAGCTCACAGCAACCTCAAATTCTTGGGCTTAAGCAGTCCTCTTACCTCAGCCTCCCAAGTAATGGGGTCTACAGGCGCCTGCCACAACACCAGGCTATTTTTAGATGAGGTCTTGCTGTGGCTCAGGCTAATCTTGAACCTGTGAACTCAGGCAATCCACCCACCTCAGCCTCCCAGAGTGCTGAGATTACAGGCATGCCTTAAATGGCTTTGTGTATATGTGTGTTTAAATGTTAACTACTTGACAATTTTAAGATTACTTTGAAATCTAGTTTAGGTCATTCTTATCTTTCATAAAATTTTTGCCAGGAATGTTGGCATGACAGTTCATGAGAAATCTTTGGATTTAGGGAATTGATACTATTATATTTTAATCTTTTGGAGTATTCAGACTTGAGAATAAAATTTTACAGTATTATCCTTAGTGCAGAAATTCCTAGTCAAAGGTCATGAACCTTGCTAAACATCTCCTTAAAGCATTGCACTGTCTCCTTAGAAAAATATACATATATACTTTTCATATACTTTCAGGGTATTAAAGAGTCCTAGCTCATTTGCTTAACTTCTTTGGGGGGAAAAGGAAGGTGTCTGTAGATTCTGGTTTAATAATTCATTCAGCATATTGCTAAAATTTAATTCAGTTATATTTCTCTGTGTTCTCACTTTTTTGAAACAAGTGTTTTTCATTATTAGGAGTGATGAAATTATAAATCTTATTATGCAAATACTTAATTAAAAAATTAGACCAATTCTTAATTCGATTCTTGGGTAAAAACAAGCGATAGCCAGGTTAATAAATTATGTAGGAATGACTTAACTGAAAAATTTTTAATATGTATATGGTATTTTATACATATAATTCATCCTGAATTAACAGAAAGTAGAATATATGGTATCAGAATGAATACATCATAAATACTGTTTTCAGAGTTAAAAGAAAAAACTTTTGGTTTTTTGCTCACACTTCTAATATTAGTATTCTATGAGGCCAAGGTGGGAGTGTTGCTTGAGGTCGGGAGTTCAAGACTAACCTGAGCAAGAGTGAGACCCCGTGTCTACTAAAAATAGAAAAATTATCTAAGTATGCTGGCTGGAGCCTGTAGTCCTAGGTCCTGGGGAGGCTGAGGCAAGAGGAGTGTTTCATCCCAGGTGTTTGAGATTGCAGAGAGCTAAGATGACACCACTGCACTCTACCACTGATGACAAAGCTAGCAGACTCTTGTCTCAAAAAAGAAAAAAAAAAAGAAACTTCTTTGACCTACCTTTTCCTCTGTGGAGGAAAAGAGTGTTCAAGTAGTCTGTGTTGAAACAACTCCTAGAAGTAATACAGGAGTTTAGGAACATGTTTTTGGCAGACACAGAATTGATTTTCAGTGGAGCTCTAAGATTGTAAGTACTCATCATCCATTTAGTTTGAAGGATGGCCCTGAACAGTTTCTTAGAAATATGTGGTTTATAAAACTTGTGATTGCACTGAAAATGTAATCACAATAATGTTTATTAGCATAGCAGAATCCCCAGGAGATAGGAACAGGTGAATTAGCTGGTAAATAATTCATTCAGCATACTGCTAAAATTCAACTCAGTTATATTTCTGAGATCCTGCAGAGCAGTGTATAGACAATTCCAAGATCTTTGAATGTGAAGTGAATTACTTCAAAATAATAACCCTTGTGACCTGTTAAAGTTAATAATTTTCCAAATATCTAATGTACTAGTAGGAAACAACTTATTCTAATACATAGTAATAGAAATGTAGACTCTGAGGGGAGAGGTGCTGTTTTAACAATCAGTGATCTGAATTTAAAGAGGCATCAGAGAGGTTAATTGGCTTCCTCAAGGTCACATGGTTATGGCAATCCATACAGTGTAGTTATTCACTGCCTGATTTTTGTTAGGTCTATTGTGCTTATTTATTTTGGCTGTCTTTTCATTCTGGATCTCAGAATCTGGATCTCACTAGGTGTTTTAGCATTGTGACTTTTGATAAATTAAAAATTTCCTGAATTTTTATATTGTAATGTTTTTACTTCGCCATACATACACCCCATCTTTAGCATATAACCTACAGAGCAAGGCTTATTGATGTAAGCTTTTTAGGAGCTGAATTCCAAAGCAGGTATTGAGGATCCAAAAATTCATGAAACATTTCCCTCATATTTTTTATACCTTTCTGCATTGATCCTTGCCTGACAACATTTAGTTGGAAGTTATTTCTATGAGCCTGGCAAAGTTTTAAAGATAAACTAAGAAAAGGTTTTTGAGAAGAACATTTTTAATGGGATTTAGTCCTTAAATTATTTCTTCCCATTCAAAATGAGACACTGGGAGGGTCATTGCATCTAACTTCTAAAAAGTTAGTACTGCTTAAATGGAGTTCTAATGGGTTTCTTTACCTCAGGACATTTTGTAGTCTTTGATATGGTAATATACTTCTTTAATCTAGTTGAGGATAAAGTATAGGGTTTCCAGGCCCATTAACCCTAACCCTAACCCTTGATATGAAAATGGTACCTTGGAGTACTGGAGCCTGCTGTTTTTAGGTTCAGCCTTGAGAATAGACTCAGAAGGCAGCAAAAGAAAGTGAGAATAGAAGAGAGAAAATACTATGAAGCATACATAATTTGCCTGAGCCACTTTTTGGGTAAACTTGTGTAGTGTCCAGTAAAGGTGATACATTTTTCTGTATCATCAGTTTTACTCAGTAATTTGAAATATTTTTATATACCTATAAATTCTTAGGTGGATTATGGAGTTAAATGTACAACTTTCATGATTTTTTAAGCAAAACAGGATATTTCAGTTTCCTGTGCTGTGCTAGGAAAGTTTAAAAAGCCCTATCTTTGGTAGTCCACTTAAAATAGCATAACTTTGTGTATTAGAATATATTTCTCTGAGTCTGAAAATACTAGGATAAAAATTTTATGTCTTAATCTGAAACTATTTTTAAGGTAATGGATGGCCATAGCATAATATCTTATCTAAAACAGAATTCTATGTGACTTACGGGAATTACTGTTTTTAAAAAAATTATTTTCTGCTAGATTGGAATGTATATTTTTACAAGCAATGGACTGATTTTTTTTTTTTTTTCTCCTTCAGTCTCAGTAACTTAACTAATTGTTAGAACTTTTAACTTTTTTCTTATTTTGGATGCCTCTTCCCCTTTATTCATTATTTGGCATTACCAACCTATGTAACAAAAATACAACCCTTCTGTAGGCTTTACAGTAGAGAAGTTACCCTATTGGCACAGGCCTGGAGGACAGAAACAGAAAAAGAGGAAAAGAAATATTATTGAAAAATTTAAGTTTTCTGGTCAGCAGATGATTTTAGTGCTGCAAAATTGACATTTCCTCTCTGATATAACTTGACTTTTTAAAAGCTCTTTGTGTTTGATTTTTACATCACTCAGAGGAATTCTGAGTGATTTTTTTTTCAGTATCTAAACTTTTCCAGGATAATAAGATCCTTGAAGGATTTTAATTCTTTTTTTTTTTTTTTTTGAAACAGAGCCTCAAGCTGCCACCCTGGATAGAGTGCTATGGCATCACAGCTCACAGCAACCTCCAATTCCTGGGCTCAAGCGAGTTTCTTGCCTCTGCCTCCCGAGTAGCTGGGACTACAGGCCTCTGCCACAATGCCAGCCATTTTTTGGTTGCAGCTGTGATTGTTGTTCGGCGGGCCTGGGCTAGATTCGAACCTGCCAGCTCAGGTGTACGTGGCTGGCGCCCTAGCCGGTTGAGCCACAGACACCAAGCCGAGGATTTTAGTTCTTAACCAAGTGCCTTACATATGGAGCAACATCAATGTACAGAACAGTTGTATAGTGGCATAAGAACTAAAAGAAGTACCTTAGGGAAGTGTTGGGGAAAGTAGGAGAGTTAAATATTGGTAAATCAGTGCTTGTGTAGGCAAACAGAGTGGCCATTATATCTGCTTCAATGGGTATTTACGAACAGGGTTGGACACTAGCATCTTTTATTGAAAAAAGAAATATTAACCAAGATGCTGGAGTTCTTTTGTTTGTGGAAAAATGTTGGTATGCCTTAATTTTTGGAAAAGACAAAGGAACCTACTATTCTGATCATCTTGATTGCAGTAAATAGTTTGTGCACTGAATTTGCATTTTGCTTTATTTGTTACTTATAGCTTACTTTCAGGGGAGGTTTTATGTTGAGTCATAATCAAAACGCTGAATAAGGTTTCAGTTACCAAAATGTGATAGGAACGACATTAGACAGTTCCAAATGTGTCTCCAGAGGAGGTCTATCAGAAAATCTTTTTGAAGATGTACTTATTTAAAGGCTTCTTCAGGGTGGTGCCTGTGGCTCAGTGGGTACAGCGCCGGCACCATATACTGAGGGTGGCAGGTTCAAACCTGGCCCCAGCCAAACTGCAACAACAACAACAAAAAATAAATAAAGGCTTCTTCATAATCTATTATAAAACGAGTTGTCTTGCTTTGGGTTAGAAGTGTATCAACTCCAAGTGGTAATCTACTAGCGCACAGTTAATTGAATATGGGAATATGAAATTGTTTGGCAAATATGGTTGTTTATTAGACAAAATATTTTGAAGTATAAGGTCCATGGGGTCATATTTTTAAAAGGAGTTTTGGGTTGCTAAAAATAATCAGTAGTAAGGAACAACCCTTGGCTGTATTCTAGTCCAATGAAATAAGTCCTGCATGGGTTAATGGTTGACGCTCAAGAGTAATAAGTGCTTTTTTCACTTAATACTCTTTGTGACAGATTGTATTTTCTAAAAATGGCTGCAACAAACTTTCCCATCTCATAAATGTGAGCTTGTGTGGGTCTTAACTGTTCTTTCATCTTGAGCAGTGGTTCTCAACCTGTGGGTCATGTCCTCTTTGTAACAATGACAATACATGGCGGCATTAGAAAGGTTGAGAATCCAGTGATTCTCAAGTTGGGTTTAAATCCCAAACAGAAAGTTATACTTTGTGACTAACAAGGCTAGGTCAGAAAAGGTGCGAGAACTCATAAGAATACTGGTTTTCTAAGTCATTAGTAGCTTTGTAAGCGTTTGAGTAGCCTAAGGTCCCTATGCTGTTAAGGAAGCCCAGACTACCTCATTGGGAGAATCTAAGAGGTTCTAAATCCAGGAGCTAGAACTGCTCAGCCAGAATTGCTTAGCTGAGCCCTTTCCGTATTCCTAACTCGAAGAAATTATGAGAGAATAAAATGGTTACTGTTTTATGACAATAAATTTTAGAGTGATTTTGTTACATAGTGATGGATAATCAGAATACTACATTCAATTCTATTTTTCCATCCATACTTTTAAATTCTATGTTACTTTTTGATTATTATATCAAGATTTTTTTTGAGACAGAATTTCACTTTGTCACCCTGGGTAGAGTGCTGTGGGTAGAGTGCCATAGTGTCATAGCTCACAGGAACCTCAAACTCTTGGGCTCAAGCAATCTTCTTGCTTCAGCCTCCCAAGTAACTGGGACTACAGGCACCCACTACGACACCTGGCTATTTTTAGAGATGAAGTCTGGCTGTGGCTCAGGCTGGTCTGGAACTCCTGAGCTTAGGCAATCCACCCACCTTGGCCTCTCAGAGCGCCCAGCCTATTGTATCAATTTTTTTTTTTTGTTTGTTTTTTCTCTTAGGCAGGGCCAGGTTTGAACCCACCACCTCTGGTATATGGGGTCGGTGCCCTACTCCTTTGAGGCACAGGTGCTGCCCTATATCAAGATTTTTAAAAAAAATTTTCATAGAGACAGGGTCTCACTCTTGCTTGCTCAGGCTGGTCTTGAACTGCTGAGCTCAAGCATTCTTCCCAGCCTTCCAGAGTGCTAGGATTACAGGTGTGAGCCATCTCACCAGCCACAAAATGTTTTTGAACAAGGTTTGGTCAGGAGTTTTCTGTGACAGGATTGTATTCTGTGTTTTTCTTCACTCGTAGCCTTGTCTCCAAAATAATACTGCCCAGGTCTCATCTCTGAACATATAAATGGGCTTTCCTTTTAGAAACACATTTTTGAGAAGGGAATGAGTCCTGCCTGTAATCTTGGCTGCTAGGGAGGCTGAAGTGGGAGGATCACGTGAGGCTCAAAAAGGCCGTAGTAGAGCTGTAGGCCAATAGGACTATATATAGGTCAAGTCTTCCTTTTGCATTTAGTCTCTGGCATAGCTATACTTCTGATGCCTGGCATTAATTTGTTGCTTTATAAAGATGTTATTGTGCTCATTTTACTGCCCATTTTACATTTCTGTGCACAGCAATTCTAGTACTAATGAAATCATAGACAATGAATTTTTAGATCATACTGCTTTTTTATGGATGTTTTTCTCATTTATACTTCATTTTTCTGAGTGTGTGTGAAATATTGGAAATCATTATGTAGAACAGAAGTTGGCACACTATGGCCTCCAACTGGCTTCCTGTTTTTTAAAGTTTTATTGGAATATACATAGCCACACCCTTTTATTTATTTATTGTCCATGAGTGCTTTTGTGGTACAATGGCAGAGTGGAAAATTTGCTACTGAGATTGTATGGCTGAACAAAATAGAAAATACTTCTTACCTGGCCCTTTACAGAAACGTTTGCTAACTACTGGTTTAGAATAATTTGTAATTAATTCCCCCTTTTAAAGTAATTAGAAGTTAGTTTTTCTTTTGCTGTTTAAGTTATGCAATCTAAGGAGTATTAAAAGATCATTTAACTTTCTGGCTCGGCGCCTGTGGCTCAAAGGGGTAAGGCGCCAGCTACGTACACCTGAGCTGGTGGGTTCAAATCCAGCCCAGGGCCCACCAAACAACAATGACAGCTGCAACCAAAAAATGGCTGGGCGTTGTGGCTGGTGCCTTTAGTCCCAGCTATGTGGGAGGCGGAGGCAAGAGACTTCCTTGAGCCCAGGAATTGGAGGTCGCTGTTGAGCTGTGATGCCACCACACTCTATGCAGGGTTACAGCTTGAGGCTCTGTCTCACAAAAAAAAAAAAAATTCGTTTAACTTTCTGTTACTTGAATTTCCTTCAGTACTTCTGCCAAGTGGTCCTCCATCTGAGAGGTGTAGGGGAATGAGATAAGCAGAATTAAAGAGTTAATGACAAGGCAGCATTGGATGTGGCTGTGGACTTGCATCTGATTGGGAGTAAAAAAATGAAAAGATAGATGAATATTTTATTCTTTATTTGCTCACTCCACTGTCTCCATCGTTGGATTTTTAATTTGAATTTGTTCACTTGCTGAAGGCATAGAGAAGCCAGTTTTAATAAAAAGACAACTGACTGGGCTATACCTACAGGAATAGCTTTAGGTGTTGTTAATTTAAAGGAAGCTGGAGTGAATGGTTAGAGACTTTCAGATTCATTGTTCAGTTTCTCTAAATAAATTTGTAGCAGCTGAAACATGGAACTAAGAGTCCTTATAAATACCCTTTGTCCGTTATTGTGTGTGTGCAACAAATACTGGGGCAGAAGGATGCATACAGGTTGAGCCACTCTGACTTGACTACAGACTATATGGTATATTCTGTGCACTTTACTGCTTTGTGAATATGGTGCACATTGTGAACAAGGTGAATCTCTCAGGAGATAGAACAGAGAGAGGCACATTCCATCCTAAGATAAACATTATTCTGAGGGGAGAAAGAATCTTTCACATTCCATTCAGGAAATTCATCCTGTGAGAGTCCTGTTTGTTTTGTAGATAAATAATTATCTGGTTTTTAATCTAACACGCTTTTCATGTCATAAATGACATAAAATTAGGTAATAAAAATTAGAAGATAATACAGGTTGAGCATCTCATTTCAAATGTTTAGGCTATTTGTGAAATATTAAGATCATACTGACTACTGAAGGTCCATACTGAGGATCACTACCATAGAAGTAAAGGGGAGATGAATAAGGAAATGTAATTGCGCCCAATTTTTTTTGTGTTTATTACTTTAATTCTCATGCAGATGCTAAAAGATGTGT
>CAUYON010077044.1:0-12719 GCA_963573935.1 Arctocebus calabarensis
ACCAAGGACAAGGGACGTTTGAGCAAGGAAGATATTGAATGTCTGGCGCAGGAAGCTGAGAAGTACAAGGCTGAAGATGAGAAGCAAAGGGACAAGGTTTCATCAAGAATTCACGTGAGTCTTGTGCTCGCACGAAGAAGGTGACTGTTGAAGATGAGACTCTTCAAGGCAAGATCAACGATGAGGACAAACAGAAGATTCTTGACAAGTGTAATGAAATTATCAACTGGCTTGATAAGAACCAGGTTTGTAAATGATTGTTACGTATCTGGAGGAGGATACACAAAACCTGAAAGCCTAAGTATAGGGTCACAATGATGAGTGATTTCCAAACATTCGCGGTTTCCACCAGAATTCAAATGATGGCAATTAACCTTCCTTGGATGTCTGAGTGACCCCAAATGTAAAGGACTAGCCAAGACCTTGTGACAGTTTTTAAACTCATTACATAAATTTTAAGCAGAGTTTGTAACTTTAAAATCTTGAAATGACAAAGTTTTTTTTTCTCCCTTCAGACTGCAGAGAAGGAAGAATTTGAACATCAGCAGAAGGAGCTGGAGAAAGTCTGCAACCCCATCATTACCAAGTTGTACCAGAGTGCAGGAGGAATGCCAGGGGGCATGCCCGGGGGAATGCCTGGGGGCTTCCCTGGTGGTGGCGCTCCTCCTTCTGGTGGTGCTTCCTCTGGCCCCACCATTGAAGAGGTTGACTAAGCCAACTCAAGCATAGGTGCAGCATTGTTCCACACAGTAAGATATTGAAGGATCCAAATTTGTAGCAAATTATGTGGCAGATTTAAAGTTGGGCTGCTATAGTGAATTACTGGGCATTCTCAATACTTGAATATGGAACATGTGCACAGGGGAAGGAAATAACATTGCACTTTAAAAGCGCTATAAAGTAAGTGGAAAATGCAATGTCTTAAATAAAGCTGTATTTAAAATTGGCAAAAAAGAACTGAGTCTTTTGTCATTCCACAAATATTTACTTGTATCTGGACTGGACATTGGGTGGTGCGGAACGATGTCCTTTCCTGCTTTTAGTATCAGAATTATACTTGCTTTGCAGAATGAGTTAGGAAGGATTACCTCCTTCTTCATCTTTTGGGATCAGTTTCAGTAGGATTGGTACCTATAGAAATTTGGTACAGTTCAGCTGTGAATCTGTCTGGACTTGGACTTTTTTTTTGTTGGAGGACTTTTTATTACTGATTCAATTTCACTAGCCATTATTGGTCTGTTCTGTATTTCTGTTCCTTTCTAGTTCAACCTTGGGAAGTTTTATATTTCCAGGAATTTAGTCATTTTTCTCTAAATTTTGTAAATTATGCATTAAGATACTCATAATAGTCTCTGATCTTTTCTATTTCTGTGTTATCAGCAATAATGTTATGTTTTTTATTTCTGATTGTGCTTATTTAAATCTTCTGTCTTTTGGGGTGGTGCCTGTGGCTCAGTGGGTAGGGTGCCGGTCTCATATACCAATGGTGGCAGGTTCAAACCCAGCCCCGGCCAAACTGCAACAAAAAAGTAGCTGGTCATGGTGTCAGGTGCCTATAGTCCCAGCTACTGGGGAAGCTGAGGCAAGAGAATCATCTGAGCCCGGGAGTTGGAGGTTGCTGTGAGCAGTGTGATGCCACGGCACTCTACCAAGGGTGATAAAGTGAGACTCTGTCTCTACAAAAAAAAAAAAAAAATGCCAGAGTAAATCTTCTCTCTTTTTCTTGGTTTATGTAGCTAGCAGTTTTTTTGCTTGTTTGTTTTATTTTTTCAGAGAACCAACTTTGCATTTTATTGATCCTTTGGATTGCTTTTTTGGTCCCAATATTATTTAGTTCCTCTCTGATCTTTTGTTATTTCTTTTCTTCTGGTAGCTTTAGGTTTAGTTTGTTCTTGTTTTCATAGACCATTAGGTGCAAGCTAGGTTGTTAATTTGAAATTTTCTCTTTTTGATGTAGACATTTGAAGGTATAAAATTTTCTCCTAGTGCTGCTTTTTCAGTATCACTGAGGTTTAAACATATTATGTCTTTATTTTCATTGGTTTAAAAAAATTTTAATCTGCCTTAATGTCATCATTTATGCAAAGATTATTCAGGAGTATGTTGTTTAATTTCTATGTATTTCTATAGGTTTGAGAGTTCCTCTTGGCATTGATTTCTGCTTTTATTTCACTGTGGTCCGATAAGATACTTGATATGTGTTTGATTTCCCAAAGTTTATTGACACTTGGTTTATATGTTCTATTTTGGAGACTGCTGTATGTGTAGATGAGTAGAAAGTATATTCTGCAGTTGTTGAGTTGAATGTTTTGTAAATGTCTGGAGTTGAGTTTAAATCCAGGGTTTCTTCCTTGATGTTCTGCTTCAGTGATTTGTCCAGAACTGTCAGTGAGGTGTTGACGTTTCCCACTATTATTGTCTTGCTGTCTATCTGAGTGCTGTAGTATTAGATACATATATATTTAGGATTGTTATATCATCTTCTTGAATTGATATCCCTTTATCATATTATGACCTTATGACCTTTTTTTTTTTAATTGGTTGTTGATTTAAACTCTGTTTTATCTATCTACTCCTGCTCACTTTTGATTTCAGTTTTCATGAAATATCTTTCTGCCCTTTGACTTTGAATCTGTAAATGTCTTTACCAAACAGGTGGGTTTCTTGTAGGCAGCATATTATTGGATCTTACTTTTTATTCATTCTTCCAGTCTATATCTTGTAAGTAGGGCATGTCATTTTTCATGTTCAAGGTTAATATTCATGTGTGCGGTTTTGATCCTGCCATGATGTTCATTTTTACCCAGTTGCTTTGTAGTCTTATTTGTGTGATTGATTTATAGGATCTGTGAGTTTTATACTTACATGTGCTTCTATGATGATATGTCTTGATTTTTTGTTTCTATGTTTAAAACTCCCTTGAGCATTAATTACAGGGACAGTCTAGTGGTGATAAATTACCTTTTAGCATTTGCTTGTCTGAGACTTTATTTCACTTTCATTTAGGAAGCTTAGTTTAGCAAGAAACAAAATTCATAGCTGACAGTTCTTTCCTTTAAAAATATTGAAAATAGAATGTCAACATTTCCTGACTTAAAGGTTTTTGCTGAGAAGTCTGATATTAGTCTGATAACATTTCCTTTATAAGTGTCTAGATGCTTTCTCTTGCTGATTTTAGGATTCTTTTTCCTTTCATATTGACTTTAAATCCTCTGATGACTATTTACCTTGTTGAAGTCCATCTTGCAATGTATTTCCCTCATGTGTGTCCTCTTTTATCTAGATATCTAAATCTCTTGCAGGACCACCAAAGTATTTCTCAGTTATTCCTATAAATATTTTCCACACTTCTCCCTAAGGAATATCTATGACTTACAGGTTTGGACACTCTATATTATCAAGTTTCTCTAAGGCATTGTTCATTTTTTAAATTCTTTTTTCTTTATTTTTGTCTGACTTGGTTAATTTAAAAGACCTGTCTTCAAGCCCTGGAATTCTTTCCTTGGCTTAATCTATTCTGTCACTAGAGCTTTCAACCATATTTGATAATTCCTTTAATAAATTCCTTTTTTATTTCCAAAAATTCTGTTTGATTTTTTTTAATGGGGTTAGAAAACAATATTTCAGGCAGATGGAAATCAGAAAAAAGGGAGAGCAATCTTGTTTTCAGATACCAGTAGATTTTAAGCAACTAATGTTAAGATAGTTAAAAATGGTGATTTCATACTGGTGAAGGGAACAATACAACAGGATATTATAATTCTAAGTATTTATGAACCCAACTTAAGTCCTCCGAGATTTATAAAACAACCCTTAAATGGTCTGAGCAGTATATATACTATAACACCACAATAGCTTGGGACTTTAACACCCCTCCAACAGAACCAGACAGTTCCTCTAAACAGAAACTAAACAAAGATACATGGGACTTAAACGTGACCCCAGAACAACTAGGGATATACAGGACATACCATCCCAAAGCTAAGGAGTATACATTCTTCCATCAGCCCATGGAACATACTCTAAAATTGACCATATTAGGACAGTTTGTGTCCTGACCATATCAGGACACAAGTCAAACCGCAACAAAATTAAAAGAATTGAAATTATATTGTATATCTTCTCAGATCATAAGGTAATAAAGATGGAACTCAACTCCAACAAAATTTTCATCCCTATACATCTGGCATGGAAATTAAATAACCATATGTTGAATGACATTTGGGCTAAGAAGAGGTAAAGGAAGAAATTATTAAATTCCTTGAATATAACAACAATGAAGCTACAAGCTACCAAAACATATGGGTTATTACAAAAACAGTCATAAGAGGGAAATTTATTGCATTAGATGCTTATATCCAAAAAATAACACAACAACTTAATGAGTCATCTTTAGTAAATGGAAAAGGAAGAGCAATCCACTCCCAAACTTAACAGAAGAGAAATAACAAAAATTAAATCAGAAATAAATGAAATTGAAAACAAAAGAATCGGGGGGTGCCCATAGCTAAGTGGATAGGGTGCTGGCCACATACACTGATGCTGGCAGGTTCAATCCAGCCTGGCCCAGCTAAAACAACAATGACAACTGCAACAAAAAATAGCTGGGCGTTGTAGCAGGTGCCTATAGTCCCAGCTATTGGGAGGCTGAGGCAAGAAAATCACTAAAGTCCAAGAATTAGAGGTTTCTGTGAGTTGTGACACCATGGCCCTCTACCCAGGGCGACAGCTTGAGACTCTGTCTCCAAAAAAAAAAAAAAAGAGTCATTCAGAAAATTAATGAAATTAAAGTTTGGTTATTTGCAAAGATAAATAAAATTGACAAACCTTTATAAAGGTTTTAAGCTTTCTCTTGGATTTCATTGAGCTTTCTTACAATATATATTTTGAATTCTTTATCTGTCCTTTCATAATTTTCATTTTGGTTAGGATCTACTACTAGAGATATAGTGCGATCCTATCACAGTACTGAGCATTCTATTTTCTCTACCAGAGTTTTTTATGGTTTCTTTCATCTAGTGAATATGTTACTTTGTTTTAATTTACTTTTGTTTGAGGGGATTTATTTATTTATAAATATTTTTCCCTTTTGAAGATGTGACTGTAATGTATATTGGGTCTGGTCATTTGGCTTTCATTGGGGTGTTTTCAGAAGGCTGGGATTCTGTATGAGCTCCTTAGCTCCTTTCTCAGATGCTGTTCGTAATAGCAATGTAGAAGGTAGTGGACTCACTATCTTCTGCTGCAGGACCAGCATTGCAGAGGTCAGAAAGCTTATTTTGTTTTCCAGCACTGTGCTCTTCTGTCATCGTGTTTTAAGCACACCCAGAGGCCACTGGGTATGTGCTTGATCTTTGTTTACTGCAAGGGGCTTTCATTTGTCTCTGGCAGTGGGGTGGTCTGTAGAGTGCTCCATTCTCTGAGTTCTCCACTCAGCCCAGGAGGGGGTATGAAGTTGAGCAGAGGTGGACTACCAGGCTCACCCTTGGAGACGCCATCAATGAGCAGAAGTACCAGCTCTGATGAGGGTGACAAGAAAAGCTCATGCTAAAATGTGCCCAGGTCTCTGCCTAGAGGTGAGAGGAGGTGGCACCACTTCCACATGCTGGGTGGGCAGGAATGTCATCCACCTCACTGTCACGCCCCAGGCCTGGATCTCTTGACAGTCAGTTCAAGTAAAGGCTGTTGTTTATCTATAGAGCACATTGTAGCTCTTCACTAAATGGCCGCGTAGGCCAGAATCTGTTCTCTCAGGCCAAAACAGATAGCTGTGCAGCTGCCTGAACTCTGCTGTAGGGAGGATTGGACCTTGCCCTTTGTGTGAGCCCATCAGCAGTGGTGCAGTTGCCTCCAAGCCAGTACCCCATGACTATGCATCTGTCTCAGTGGGTAATAAGGGAGAAGTTCTCATCTTCATGTCAGTTTCTGGGCTCTGGTGCCACCTGGCCACTGGGGTACCCCTGCAGAGCCCAGCACCACACCTCCATCTCTGTTGGGAGGAGTGCAGTCATTCAGGTCAGTAGTGGTGAGGTGTCTGGCAAGCATAACATGTGCTCAGACCTCTTGTTTTCCAATGGGTACTAAGGGGTGTTGCACATGCCCTTCTTGTTCTGGAAGTCTTCCCTGAGGGCCAGAAACTCTAGGAATCCTGCTTTCCTCTGGGTTCTACTAGCCTTTTGTGGTTGCTGTAGTCCAGGCAGGTGCTGCGAAATGTTTGTAGGAGGATCCAATAATGTGGAGTTACAAGAGCTGAGATTCCCTGGGCAGGACAGCTGCAGGAGTGCTGCCACTCCTTATAAGGAGGTGGTTGGGGCCTGCTGCCTGTGCAAGCCCCAGTACAATGGGCATATTGCCAGTGCAGGTGCTGCCACCTCTAAAAGCCCTGGAATGGCTGGGAATCCCAGGGCACCCACGCCACCCACCCACAGGAACAGCCCCAGTGGTTTGTAGGAGAAAAGAGGTCCCTGTTTCCATATCTGTTCCAAGGTACCAGTACTACCTGGATGCTGGGTTGGAAACACTCTTCTCCACTACATAGCCCAGTGCTGTACCTGTACCTTGCTGTTACTGGTGCAGATATCTTCATCTTATAGGCAGCCAGCTCTTGGGTAGAGCAAGTGCATATTCTGTGCGTTTTTGTTCCCAGGGCTACTTTAGCATACTATACTCCCCCTTCCCCTAAGGGCAGCATGGCCTAAGAGTTAGTAATCTAAAAGTCTTATAATTCCCCTAAGTCCTGCCTAAGTCCGCGTGGCCTCTGGTGGTTGACACAGTCTGAGTGGATGTTGGGATATGTCTGTAGGAAATCCCGTGATGTGGTGACAAAAGGGCTGAGGTCCCCTGGGCAGGACAGAGGCCCATAATAGGTGCACAACTAATATAGTGCCTGCCATCACAGCTCGGGTCCAGGACGGAAGGCCTACAACCATGCCTGAGCTGATAGCCTAGTCATCTGCCCTCAGTAAGTTCCCCACCATCTACACAGTGCTTAGGCTCATAAGGGACTCTCTGAAAGTTTAGAATCCAGCATTCTGCCACAGGAGTAAGGGGGGTAAAAAAAGTAAATCTATATCTACCCTTTCCACAGGACTCCCAAGTTCCTTGAGGATTGATGTCTGACACACTCTTGCTTCCTTTTTTTCTGTACCCCAGCTTTTTCCTGTGTGTCTTCCAGTAGATTCTGGCACTCTGCCTGCAGTATTCTACTTGGGCCATGATTATTCACCTCTAACTTTAGTTCTTTCTCAGGAGAACTGGTTTCTGATATGTCTAGTCAACCATCTTTAAAAAAAGATTGGAGGCTCAAGGCATGTAGCATAGTGGTTACAGTGCTGGACACATACACCCAGGCTGGCGGGTTTGAACCGGCCCAGGCCAGCTAAACAGCAATGACAACTGCAACAACAAAAAAAAACAGCCAGGCGTTTTTGTAGTCCCAGTTACTTGAGAGGCTAAGGCAGGAGAATTGCGTGAGCTCAAGAGTTTGAGGTTGCTGTGATCTGTGACATCACTGCACCCTACTGAGGGCAACATAATGAGGACTCTATCTCAAAAAAAAAAAGAAAAAAAAAGATTGGGAGTTTTTAAATTCTATTTTATCTTCATTGTTGACTTAGGTAGAGTTATTTTATTAATTGCTTTTAAGTTTACATTACACATATTTTTTTTTTTTTTTTGAGACAGAATCTTAATCTGTCATCCTGGGTAGAGCGCCATGGTGTTATAGCTCACAGCAACCTCCAACTCTTGGTCTGAAGTGATCCTCTTGCCTCAGCTTTTCTATATTTAGTAGAGATGGGGTCTTGCTTTTTCCTCAGGCTGGTCTCAAACTCGTGAGCTCAAGCAGTCCACCCGCCTCAGCCTCCCAGAGTGCTAGAATACAGGCATGAGCCACCGTGCCCGGCCTACATTATACACCTTTAATCATAAGGTGTGTGCCTTCAGGCATACATCTTTGACTTATCATCTGTGTTATGTCAAGTGATAACTGTACCATTTCCTGTTTAGTGTTAGAACCACATCTTCCTCCCCCAACTCTATGCTATTATTAATATTTATCATTTATTATAAACATTTTACTGAAAAGGGGAACAGTCATAAGTTTTCTTTGAGAACCTAACCATCTTTGTTATTGGGATCTAAAAGAAATTTGACTTGTAACTAGTAAATAATTTTTTTTTGAGTCAATCTCATTTTGTCACCCTCGGTAAAGCGCTGTGGTGTCATAGCTCACAACAATCTCAAACTCTTGGGCTCAAGTGATTCTCTTGCCTCAGCCTCCCAAGTAGCTGGGACTAAAGGCATCTGCCACAATGCCTGGCTATTTTCAGAGACGAGGTCTTTTCAGAGACGAGGTGCTCAGCCAATCCACACGCCTCAGCCTCCCAGAATGCTAGGATTACAGGCATGAGCCACTGTGCTGGGCTGGAACTAGTAAACAGTGACCTCAACTAGAAAATAATGATCTCAACTCTGTCTAGTAACAGTTGTATTACTGAATTCCATATTGTCTTTTCTTATAGTAAATAACAGAAAATCATTTTGGATATGAAAAGTAGATTCTAGTATCCTTAAATTTAGCTGTAGCTATACTATATGTTTTGGATTATAGCTCTCTTAACACAACAGCCTTTATTTTTTGTAATTTGTTACTTTGTTTTCTCTGTGTATAAAAATTATTGTGCCCTGTTTGCTTGTTTTATTATTTGCTGTCTTATCTACCTTTAATTGCCATTTGATTTCTATTAAGCTTTAAGCTGCAAGAGTGTAGGAATCATTTTCTTCTTACTATGTCCTCCTTAGGATTATGAAAATATTTTTATTATGCTTTGTTTCAGATAACGTATTATATAATGCCCCACTCGATAACATGCAATAAATGTTTTCTAATGAACCAACTACTACCCTGTTGAATTTTAAAAATAATATATTTCCATTTGGAACTGTATCTGTTACCTTGGTGAGTAGAAATGATTTTTTAAATTGTTGATTTAATATACAAATCATTTAACTTGTCTATTTCACTTTTCTAGTTGCTCTTTATTTGCTTCTGAATCTTGCTGAGGATACTCGTACAGAACTGAAGATGAGGAACAAGAACATAGTTCACATGTTGGTGAAGGCTCTTGATCGGGACAATTTTGAGCTGCTCATTCTGGTGGTGTCATTCTTGAAGAAACTCAGTATTTTTATGGAGAATAAAAATGATATGGTAACTCACAAAGCTTTTTCTTGAATCAGTTCATGTTAGCCATTTTCAAGTTAGAATATTTTGATAAAAATCAGACATTTTATCCCTTTACTCAGACAATTCTGAATGAAGATTTACAATAACAATAATTCACTGAAGTGGCTTTATTAGAAAACATACTCTATATTACTTAATATTCCCAATAAGTAAAGAAGTTTCTGGATGAAACTCTTTTCTAATATATTAATAGATCTCTCCATATGAAACATGATATATAGAAAGTATTTTAAACTTTAAACCTAAAATTGTACTTCAAGGTCATTTGACTTATTACTTTGCCTCCTGTGTTTCTCATTTTAATATGTGGAATTATAATTTAGCCCAGTCTCTTCTTTGTTACGTATTCTTTCAATTGGCAGTCACAACCTATTGATTCTGCTTCTTAAATAGCTCTTGAAACTATTTCTTCATTCCATTTCCAGTGCCACTGTATTAGTTGGTGCCCTCTTCTTTATTTCTTGTATGAGTTATTTCCTTAGATTTCTGAGTATTCGTCATACATGTTGTATTAATAAAGTGGTTTTGGGGAAACCACAAGTTGAGCATATATTATTTCCTTTTATATAGAATGCACATAATATAGAATAGAAAGATAGAATAAAAATTTTTATCTGCTTTTTATCATATCATTAAAAAGTATTGAGTACAATATGGTGTTAAAATCATCCATTAGAATCCAAGGAATTCATCCATTTCCTTGTTTTCAGAAACTTGAGTTTATAATTTTAGCTGTTACAAATTACACTTCAGTGCACATATTTGTAAATACATCTTTGTCTGTATTTCTTACTGTTTTCTTGGAGTAGATTCCTAGAAATGAAAATTTTGGATCATTGGCCTTAACTTCATTGAAGTTCATCATTTTTAGAACTATGTGTCATTATGTGGCTGTGTATTATTGGAATAAGTGACTTCTTTAGTCTACATATATAATATTTCTGCTTACCCTTTTATTCTTTTTAAATTAAATGAAAAAGGAAAAGTAGCTTATTCTATAGAGAACAACATGGCATGCTCTTTGAAAACCTTAGACTGATTTGTCCTATTTACTAAGTGCTTTGAATTCTGATTATATGAATATATGAAATTTATATATTTAATGCACAAAATTCTATTTTACCCCAATTATTTAGTATCTGTCAATTTCAGCATTAGTATGTTTGTGATATGCCTGATAGTGTTTTGAGATCAAAAGTCCTTAAGAAAGATTAATGAAAAACATGTTTTTTGTTTTCACTGCTCTTATATTTAAAAAGAATGTGATGACATGGTAACACATACTCCTTAGTAGTTGTAGTATGGCTGAATAATTGCTTCTCCTTGATGCAAGTTAAAATATGTTCTTCCACTTACATGTTTAGATTAAACTCACCTAAAGGTTCTGAAAATTCAAATTGATTTACATTAGCATCACTCTATGTATGGATTAGATTTGTATTTAAGTCATGTACTTATATATTCATACTATCACAGAGATCTTAGGAATATTATTAAAATTATTTTCTAGTAAGATTATAGATAAATAATAAAAAATATCTCATTAAATCTCCCTTTTTACTGACGAGGAAAAATTAACTCAGAAATATTAATTATTCTTCCAAGATCATGAGAAGTATTTGATTAACTAGATTTTTACTATAGATGGTATGTATTTTGTCTTTTATTGTGGAAGGAATACATCTTATTTAAAGTTGTCTTTTTATAGAATCAAGATTTTTAGAACTTGACTGGACCTGACATCTGTAGGTTTGGCTAGATTCAATGAATCTAGCCATCTGATTTTGCAGATGAAATAGGAGAGGGTCTGGGACATTAATATGCTTAAGGAAATAGATCTTTAAGTCCTCAATTTCATACGTTTTATTTGCCTCCTGGGCAAAATTTTTTTGGTCTTGATTTTTATATTGTTTTTTAAATAAGACATTTTTAGTAAGATTAACAATAATTAATTTTTAAATGTTGGCTTCCAGCAACACTGAAAACAGTATACTTAAAGGCTGAAATTACCTTGCTAATAGATAGTAAACTGTCACTTTGCATAGAATGTTTAATAATAATGCTAATTAAGTATAAATTCCATTTTATAGAACTAGAATTGAGAGTGTGTTGCATGTTGAGACAGTTACCAAAATTTAGCTCTGGGATTAGGTTTAATCAACCAGACAAACATGACTAGAAGGGTGTGTTAAGTACTAGTTTAGTGTTTAACCATCTGATTGGCTAATGGCACATATTTCACATTCCATTTTGTGCAATGGAAATACAAATTAATAGCAAACTCTGCAAATTATTTTATTATTAAGTTTTACCATTATAGCCTATATATATATATACTATTGCTTTTCAAAAGAAAAATATTACATAATATAATTAGTAACAGCTGAAGCTTGTGGCAATTTTATTTTTAAAGAAGGTGGGAGAGGACTGATCTATTTGTGAAGTTGTATCGTTTGTTTAAATTAAGTATTCATTTTACTCTAGATAGGAACTAATACTGACCTCAATTTTTAGACATATGTTTTAAAGTAAATTTAGTTTACTTAAAAACATTTTAATTAGCAATTTAAATTGAATCACTATATTTCTTAGACAATATTAACATAATTATATTATCATAACATAATATTGATATAACAAAAAATGGAGTAAATTATATTAATATGATTATAAGAAGAACAACAGAGAGGATTCATGTCCCTTATTTTTTTGCTTGCTCTGGCTTTTGAGAGATCCTTCTGAATTTTGGGAACAAGTCTTTTATCAGTTATATGTTTTGCAAGTATTATATTTTCTCCTTTTCTGTAGTTTGTCTTTTCATTCTTCTATGAAAAGCAGAAGTTTTTGGTTTTGATGAAGTCTAGCATATAAAAAACATTTTGGTGGACTTTATTTTGGTGTCTAATTCAAGGTTACAAAGATTGTTTCCTATGTTTTTGAGACGTTCTATAAAGTTTATTGTTGTCCTTTTAGTCTATGATCCATCCATTTAGAATTAATTTTTGTATATGGTGCAAGGTACGGACCAAGAGTCCTGTTTTTGAATATGTATGTCCAACTGTTGTAGCACTGTTTGTTGAAAGATTCTTCTTCAATAAATTGGTTTTGCACCTTTTTGAAATTGCTTTTGTACCTTTGTTGAAAATCAATTGTCCATATATGTGTGCTTCTATTTCTGGACTCCCTCTTCTTTCTTTTTTCTTTTTTGTTTTTTTGGTAGATATAAAATAAATTTTATTTATCATTATTCCTAGGCTAGCACTACCCTTCTCAGTAGCAACTTATGAGTCAAAATTATTATTATTATTATTTCTTTTTTTCTTTTTAGACTAATTTTTTAAAATAATTTTATTGAATCATAATTCTGTACATTGGTGCAATCATAGGGCACGATTCATATACATTCAGAAATGTTTTGATCGTACTGTTACAGATAGCCTTCATGGCATTTTCTTGATCACTATATAAAGAC
>CAUYON010077046.1:0-38085 GCA_963573935.1 Arctocebus calabarensis
ACCTTAATTCCATGAATGGACTGTATCCATTCATTGATACATTCATTCACCTTGCCCCTGGCGGAAGGGACTATATTCATTCGTTTCCTGGCCAGGGAACCCATGCACCTATGTATACCCTGAGACTAAAGGCCTAAAGGAAGAGATAGGGAAAGACCGGGAGAGAAACGGAGAGAGCTTCTCTCTCCCCACTGGAGTTCTCTCCCTCTACCAGGAGCTTTAGTGTTTTCTGTGAATAGATTCTGTCTTACCACTGGGGGGTGAGGGGAAACAATGTAATGAATAATAAAATACATGTTAATTAAAAAAAAAAGAAAGAAAGTCTCCAATGTTTAATGCAACCTGATTAAATTTAGGCAGATACCTTCCTGAATTTAGAAGTCCATCTTCTACTTTTGCAGCACTATAAACAGTGTGCTGGCAGGGTTCGGTGGCTCACGCCTGTAATCCTAGCACTCTGGTAGGGCAAGGCAGGGAGACTGCTTGAGCTTATGAGTTCGAGACCAGCCTAAGCAAAAGCAAGACCCCATCTCTACTAAAAATAGAAAAACTGGGCTTGGCACCTGTGGTTCAATGGGCTAAGGCGCCAGCCACGTACACCTGAGCTGGCGGGTTGGAATCCGGCCTGGGCCCGCCAAACAACAATGATGGCTGCAACCAAAAAATGGCTGGGCGTTGTGGCAGGCACCTGTAGTCCCAGCTACTTGGGAGGCAGAGGCAAGAGACTCACTTGAGCCCAGGAATTGGAGGTTGCTGTGAGCTGTGCTGCCACGGCCCTCTACCCAGGGTGACATCTTGAGGCTCTGTCTCAAAAAAAAAAAAAAAAATAGAAAAACTGAGTCATGGCTCGGCACCTATAGCTCAGTGGCTAGGACACCAACCACATACACTGGGGCTGGTGGGTTTCAACCCAGCCGGAGCCTGCCAAACAACGACAACTACAACCAAAAAATAGCCAGGTGGGCACCTGTAGTCCCAGCTACTTGGGAGGCTGAGGCAAGAGAATCGCTTAAGCCCAAGAGTTTGAGGTTGCTCTGAGCTATAATGCTATAGCACTCTACCTAGGGCAACAAAGTGAGACTGTCTCAAAAAAAAAAACAACCGAGGCAAGAAGATCACTTGAGCTCTGAGTTGGAGGTTGCTGTGAGCTATGACATCATAGCACTCTACCCAGGGTGACAGCTTGAGAGTCTGACAAAAAAAAAAAAAACAGTGTGCTATCTACTTATTGATAGGTTAGAAGCTACTGAAGGTTAGTTCTTTGTTCATAGTCTGGAGAATAAAATAAAAGCAACCTTGGCTACTGAAAGCCAATATTAAACACAGTTCTCTTTACTATATATTAGAGGAAATTAGCATCAGACTCAGAGATAAGATATCCCAGACACAATCTTTTAA
This sequence comes from Arctocebus calabarensis, assembly GCA_963573935.1. Taxonomy (NCBI): domain Eukaryota; kingdom Metazoa; phylum Chordata; class Mammalia; order Primates; family Lorisidae; genus Arctocebus; species Arctocebus calabarensis. The sequence goes on from CAUYON010077046.1 coordinate 1,399, forward strand.
TACCCAGGATCACAAGGTTCCAGAAGTTCTCCACGCATTTTGAAGTTTTCGCCATCACTCAGAACAGTTAATATATAAACCGGAAGATCAGATCAGCCTGGGCATCAGCTAAATAATGAGAAGCCAGTGGGTATTCTTTGCTACATAACAAAACCACAGATCAAAAAGACCATTTTTAGCATCCCCTTTCTGGAGCTTTTCCAAAACTGTCTGAGAGGCAGAGATCTAGCTTCTTGTTCTAACTCTGCCACAAATTCTGGGTACAACTTTGAATTAAATGTCATCTCTTTGGGACTGTTTCCTCCAAAGGTTGAGCGAGTTCATCTAAGGGCCTTCGAGGCCCAGAAAAATGCCCTGTGAAAGAAAACGCCGCTTTCCTCCCCCCTTGGACTGTTATTTTGGTTTATTTTGAAAAATGCTTCCAGAAAAAGCATATAGATAAAAATGCCAGGATTATTCCTGGGTTGTGACATACAGAAAAGCTTTCATAAGCAGTAAGCAGCTCAAGAGTCTGGGATCCTGCAAGCAAATACGGAGCCTGAGATCCCTTCCTGAACTTTCACAGCCCCCCAGGAAAGCACCCTGTGCCCCTGGGTGCCAGAGGAATCACTCAAAACAAGGGTGGCACCCGCCGTGCTCAGCTTGTCATCCAGACCCTCAGCCACCCTCACCAAGGTCAATAATATGATGCAAAATTAAACAAACTAGAACCCTGCATTCAGGGTATTCACATCACAATAACAAGAATATCCGCATCAATTAGGATTATAAACAAACTGTGGAAATGAGATGCAGTAGGGGACCCAGTTTAAATATTTTGTTGTCTAGCCAAATTCCTTATTCAGACCCAATTGACCTAAATGAGAAAACAAGGCTAAAATGGACAGCAAAAGATTGCAGGCCAGTTTACCTAATGCAGGCCCTCCCGGGCTTAAAACTGCCCATTTCCAAGTCAGAGTGGACGTTAACCCTTCCCCCCTCCTTCTGTTTCCCCTTCACAAGCTCAAAACTAATTGAGCAAACCTTCCCTCCTGACTCAAGGAAACTGTCACAAGAGATGGTGAAAGCCACTTTTTCCTCCAGAGCATCAGTCACATGCCATCTATTGCCCTGCCCCCACGGTGGCTTACCACCTGGGAAGGAATTACCTGCTCTCCCTCTTACAGAAAAATTATCCTTATTCCTCCTTTGAAAGAGAAAGTAGATTTCAAGGTTTAAAAAATTCACCTCCTAGAGGGACTTTACCTAACAAATGCAATCAGTGTAACCCGGTTTCAATGAATCCCCAACAATAAAAAAAAAAATTCACCTCCAAAGAGATCACAACCAAACTGAACATCAAATCTGCCTAAAAACAGTATAATCCACCTGCTAGGCCCGAGGGACCTTCCTCTGTTGTTGTTTAATCAAGAAGCCACAGCTTTATTTTTATTTTTTGTCATGGCCATTGTACATCAAATATTCTTCATGTCCAACTCACCCCATAAAGAATACTTCCAAGCCAGTCTGTTAAAATCCAAGTTCTAACACTCGGCATATCTGCTCCTTGGCTCAACAATCCAACACTGAGTGAAAGGTGGAAGTAGCGGTGCCAGGACAGAGGAGTGGAGTTTAGGTTGATTGAAAAGGGACTTCAACCCACTTGGGCAGAATAAAGATGGAATCTACACTAGGGGACAGCTAAAAACCCCTTTTATGTGGGGTCATGGGGGTGGGCAAATTCCACAGCTTGCCCAGAAGGCTCTGGTGGGTTAGGGTCCTTTGGTGAGCACTGCTTTAGGGGTGGGGCTAACTAGGTCATTGGTGTTCTTTGTTTCAGGAGGAGAGGAGAAGGGTTCATCTCGGGCCACACTAGGCTTCCCAACACTGAGAGCCACCTAAGCAAACACCAGCCCCTTGGCTGCCCTTGTAGTATGACTATGTCACAAGCCACCAAACAAGATGGGGATGGGAGAACCTAAGTGCAAAGGATCTGCAACAACCAGGGAGCCAGGGAATGGTTCAGGAGAAAGTGACCTCTGAGAGCGAGCACCTCTGAATTTTATTTTTGCACACAGATACTTTTTTTTTTTTTGAAGACGTGGTCTCAAAGTGTCACCCAGGCTAAAGTACAGTAGCATCATCACAGCTCACTGCAATCCTCGATGCCTCAATCTCCTGAGTAGTTGCCACTGCAGGTGTGCACCACCAGGCCCAGATAATTTTTCTATTATTTTGTAGAGATGGCGTCTCATTGTGTTGCTCAGGCTGGTCTCAAACTCCAGGCCTCAAACAATCTGCCCATCTCAGCCTTAAAAAATGCTAGGATTATAGATAGGCATGGGCCACTGGGCCCAGTCTGATAATATTTTTAAAAATTAAAATATATATAACTGCAATATTTATAACAAAATAGACATAAAACATAGAGATTGGTGCACAGATAGGGAGAAATCTCTGTACTTTCCCCACAATTCTGCCATGAGCCTAAAACTGCTCTAAAATGTAAATCTTATTAAACAGGAGATGGGGGAACGCTAATAATGTTTTGCAGGGAGAACCTGGAATTTACTGATGTGTTTTGTTTTCCCTTTAATCTTTTCTGAATATTCTATTTATTCTAGAGAAGCACATGCTAATGCCTTCATAACTAGAAAAATATAAGTCATGAAAACAGGGAATAACCCCCCCAAAAAGGAGGCAATGGTATTTATGATAGGAAAAAAAGACATAAAAGTTATCAAACTATATATTAAAAACAGGTACATTTGTCTGTGAATTATGCTTCCATAAAGTTAATTTTAGGAAGGTGTAAGAAAAGCTTTAAGACTCTTATATTTCATTTAAAATAGCATACATATTGGCTCGGCGCCTGTGGCTCAAGCAGCTAAGGCACCAGATACGTACATCTGAGCAAGCGGGTTCGAATCCAGCCCAGGCCCACCAAACAACAATGACAGCTGCAACCAAAAACTGGCCGGACGTTCTGGCGGGCGCCTATAGTCCCAGCTACTTGGGAGGCAGAGGCAGCAGACTCGCTTGAGCCCAGGAATTGGAGGTTGCTGTGAGCTGTGATGCCATGGCACTCTATCCAGGGTGACAGCTTGAGGCTCTGTCTCAAAATAAATAAATAAATAAGTAAAATAACATATATTTTAGGGTGGCACCCTAAAAGGCTCAAAGGAGTAGGGCGCCAGCCCCATATGATGGAGGTGGCGGGTTCAAATCCAGCCCTGGCCAAAAACTGCAAAAAAAATAAATAAATAATAGCATATATTTTCATGTATAAGTTATAATCCTAATGGAAATGAATTCATATATACTAGCAGTAGCTATTCCTATTAATTCTAAGGGTTCCCTTCCAAGACAATTACTAATAATTCAATTTAAATCTGTAGCCTACTATTACCACAGATTACAACTGTAATTCTGTTGAGTAGTTTGAATAAATGCTTTGCTAAGCAAATAATAATAACATAGTTATTGTTTAGTGGATGCAGAGTTTCAATTTGGATAATGAAAAAGTTTTAGAGATGGATAGGGGTGATGGTTTTTATATCACTGGGAATAAATCTAATGCCACTAACCTGTACACTTGAAAATGGTTAAAATGGCTACGTTTTATACATATTTCACCATAATAAAAGTGACTAGAACTTTTTTATTTTGAAATTTCATCCTTTTTAGGTGGCACCTGTGGCTCAAGGAGTAGGATGCCGGCCCCATATACCGGAGGTGGTGGGTTCAAACCTGCCCTGGCCAAAACTGCAAAAACAAACAAACAACAACAAACCTAAATAAATAAATAAATAAAAGGGCACTCCTTTAAAAAAAAATAAGAAAGAAAGAAAGAAATTTCATCTTTTTTAAATGAGAACCAATATAGGAGAAATGTCATAAACGCTCCATCTGACTCCTCGGGGTGCCTGAGGTCTGCAGTCAGGGTTCCAGGCACATTACACTGCAGGTACTGCCAGCCGCCTGAGATAAAACTTCTCACACAGTCCATGGGCGTGTTTGGGGGAGCAAAACCAAAACTCCTGGGTAGGTGGCAAGGCACATGAACAATGGGAAAAGCCGACGTCCTTTTCATTATCCAAATTGAAACTGTTTCTTTGCTTTCATTCACTAAACAAATATTTATTAAGTGCCTACTATGTGCCAAGCACTGTGCCAGAACTGAGGTCTAATGCCTATGCTCCCGAATCTTGCAATTTAATGACTTGCTTTCAATGAAAATGCTTCATTTATTTTGGCAATATCAAATGACTTTAAAGGACACGGTGTGGCTCCTGTTTCTCAAAGGAGCCCTGTGTTTTCTTGTTTCCTTTTTTTTTCCTTGTGCTTTGAAATGATTCAAACTTACAGAAAAGTTGCAAGAGTACAAAGAACTCCTCTGTATCCCTTCCGTCAGATTCCGCAGTTATGGACCACTAGGCACATGGGCTTTGTCACGCGCCCCGGCTACTCTCCACTCCCTTCTCCCCCTTTCCTTCCAACCTTTCTTCGCCTCCATTTGCAATCATTGCTCTCCTCTCCCCTCCCCTTGTAGACATCATCTCCTTTCATCCTTAAATATTTCATTATGTATTTCCCAAGAATAAGGACATAACCACAGTACAATGACCAATTTCTGGCAGTTTAACTTTGATTCAACAATATTAACTAACACACAGTCCCATTCTCAAATGCTGCCATTTCTCCACATGAGAGGAAGAGCGGGGCACGGATTTTAAATTACTAACCCAAAGGCTCACTCCCCAACCACCAAACGGAGCTAAAATACACGCATCTGCAAAGAAACCTGAAGACACACGTGGCTTACTCACTCACTGTCCACAGAACCTTTCCTAAAGGACTCCGGGAAGAAGGAAAGTCTCATCATTTTGAAACTCTTTCCTGATTCCTTAATGAAGCTCTCTAACAGGAACAACTGCCACACATTTAAATTGATTTCTCCACAATACAACTTAGCCCTATTTACTTTTGTTCCATAATTACTGAAAGTCTCTGGCTAAACATACTTTCCTATAACAAAACTGAGCAGCAGCACCTTCCACGCCCTCTCAGTTAGAGATTGCTCTAATCTCAGTAGCCTTTCTGCGCAGCACCTCTCTCAGCAGACTAAGTTTCAAAGCAGTATTTCCAAAGCACAGCAAAGCAAGACTGGGCGTCTTGGAAGATAACAGGTAAGTCTCCCTCTTAGGGAGCAGGTGGCTGAGCCTTGATTGTCCAGTGGTTCCTTCAGCATATCTGGCAGCTGTCTCGCCAATGACTCTGTTTTAACACTCTCAGTGGGTGAGCAGTGGTTTCAGCAACTTTTATCACCATCCATCCTCTTATTAGAACCAACAAATATTTCCCTGGATCAATCTTTACTTGATAAGATAAACAACACATTTACATTAAGTCTGAGTTGGAGTTATCTGTCTCTAAAAGCATCTCTGGGTGGCTTTGACACTGATTTGGGGGTATTTACCTAAAATAATGGTAGGGGCCAGGTAGTCAGAGTACCTCATAAATGTAATTAATAGCACCCCCGACCTGAAATATTTGTGTGCGTTAAAAAAAAAAAAAAGAAAAAGAACAAACATCAAGTTCTCTTCACCCATTGATTTCATGTAGTGATACTCAGGAAAATTAAATGTAAAAACAAGGCAATCTGTAAAAGCATACCCATTCAGGCAAAAATCTGAAGACCAATGACTTATTAACAGCAGAGATTTCAGTTTCTTTTCGGATCACAGCTCCAAAATTACAATATAAAAATTTTAAGTTCAGTCAAGATATAAAACTAAATACCATCAACCAACTGGATCTAACTGACATTTATAGAAAAAGTCGCCGAATGACAACCAAACACATATCCTTTTCAAGTACCCATGGAATAGTCACCAAGGTAGAACACACGCAAGGTCATGAAACAACCTTTAACAAAATTAAAGGAACGAAAATAAGAGACTATCATCTCTGACGATACTACAACCAAACCAGAAATGAATACAAAAAGATGACAGGAAAAATCTTCAAACACTTGCATCATATATTTCTAAATAATTCATAAATCAAAGAGAAAGTCCCCAAAAGAAATTAGAAAATATTTTAACCTAAACTAAAAACTAATACCAAGTGCTGGTGATGATCTGGAGCAACTGGAACATACCTTTGAGTATGAGAAGTTTCATGAGCCATTTGTTTGTTTTAGAGACAGGGTCTGTGGTCTGGGCTGGAATGCCGTGGCACAATGATAGCTCACTGCAGCCTTGAACTCCTGGGCTCCCCTCCTCCTGCCTCAGCCTCCTCAGTAGCTAGAACCACAAGCACATGCCATCACGCCTGGCTTTCTGTTTCCATATTGACAGGGTCTCACTATATTTCCCAGGCTTGTCTTGAAGCCCTTGGCCTCAACTGATCTTCCTGCTCAGCCTCCCAAAGTGCTGGGATGACAGGCATGGGCCACTGCACCTGAACAATGGGCCATCTTTGAAAAGGCCTATTTTTTAAAATAAGTAGTTAAAACACATTTTACTACCAACCCCAAGAGTTAAACTGTATCTTCTAAGCATAAATAGCATGCTTCATGAGATAACATAAGTCAAATCAAATCAACCTTGCACATCAAAATCAAGGACAAGAGAAAAAGAATTTCATTCCTCCACTGAGCTATACTTTCAGCTCTGGGGAGGAATACAGAGAGCTCATGGCTGCTCCGTTTTTATTTTATTTTTAACACTTACGTAGTGCTAGGTGCCAGGTTCAGGCCTTTACGCTTCACTAACTTGGATTAATTTAACTTAATCCTCACAGCAACTCCTTAAGGCAAGTGTTCTCATTAGCCCCATTTTATGAATGAGAAAACTGAGGCACAGAGACGGTAAGTAAAGTGCCTAAGTAAGTAGCATCTACTCCCTGAAAATGGCGTGGTTCCTTTGCTTTCCTCAGCGGACCATCTCAGCCAGCGTGACCCTGGATGGGCTGCGCCAGCCAGCTCGGAGCAGAAGGAGGAAAACCATCACCGGCCAAAATTCATGGTCTTCACAACCCTGGAAGCCTGAGTTTTCTTTCATTTGCTCTTTACTTTGACTTATTACAATTCAGAGAGGCCAGGAATAAAAACAGCATCAGGTTCAGGTTTAGGAAGTGCCACCTCTTAAGGTTATAAAACAAGAAAGGAACACGTCGGCCTTCCTGACAGCACACCTGTAGTCTCTTATAGGAGGGCAATCCTGTGTGCTGACCGCTCCATAGCCCGGTCAGGGAAAGCTCACGCTACCTGGCTCCATGAAAGGCACACAACTAACTGATATATCAGAGCACAAAGAAGTGACTAGTTTTCTAAAACGAAAGAGCAAAATGCCTCATAACTGCTGAAACTGCAGACGGCCTAGACCTCCATAAGGAGAAAGCCCCATGAACCCTGGACTCCACGAGACAGGTAAATTATGTATCAACAACCAACATCTGCCAGCATGACATTGAAGTAAATACATGCAGTGACGTCAGGCCCCAAAGTCGTTATCTATAGGGCCATTAAGGCAAGGGCACCAAGGGTGCACAGACACTTCTCTCAGGGGACAAAAATTCCAAAGACACATTCTGTTTGCCCTCTTTATTCAAAAAATGTTTTACAAGAATTTTTAAAACAAGTGTCTGTGGCTCAGTGAGTATGGCGCCGGCCCCAGATACCGAGGGTGGCAGGTTTGAACCCGGCCCCAGCCAAACTGCAACAAAAAATAGCCAGGCCTTGTGGCGGGCACCTAATGTTCCAGCTACTCGGGAAGCTGAGACAAGAGAATCGCCTAAGCCCTAAGCCCAAGAGCTGGAGGTTGCTGTGAGCTATGTGAGGGCCCAGCACTCTACCAAAGGCAACAAAGTGAGACTCTGCCTCCAAAAAAAAAAAAAAACCACAAGACAATTTCCTTAAGAAAGAAATACAATCTCAGGAATGGAAGAAAAAGTATCCAATGTACTCAGCCCTACTATGAAACTAATTTGTAGCTCTCATATGAAGGCTATAACCCAATTATAGCACAAGAGTATGGGGAAAGGAGCAGGTGGGGGGGGTAATCGGTGGACCACACCTACAGTGTATCTTAGAAGGGTACAGGTGAAACTTACTGAATGCAGAATATAAAGGTCTTTACACAATAACTAAGAAAATGCCATGAAGGCTATGTCAACCAGTTTGATGAAAATATTTCAGATTATGTATGAAACCAGCACACGTTACCCCATGATTGCATTAATGTACACAGCAATGATTTAATAAAAAAAAAAAAAGAAATACAAATAGTTAATAAACATTTTTTTAAAAGGAGTCACCACAATTCTAGATAATAGAATTATATAATAAAGTTGAAGATTTAAAAGTGCTTATCAATGTTAATTCCTTCTAATTTTTCTGTGTTGGACTAATGGAGAAATAAGCAATATGTTTCCCACTTCATCCCATTACAGGTGAATAAAAACTAGTTGACATTTACATAAGATGAAAGAACTAAACAGGGAAGGGATAAAAACACAAATCTCCCAAGCCTTTGGTTTAATGGTCCTTTCACAAGCTGCAAATATGCTGGCTTTACCTAGTTTAACGGACAATTGCTCATAGGCTGTAACAAGTTCAGTCAATTTCATTGTAGTTAATGTCCGGAATTGTGTAAGAATCTTTTTTACACCACCTGGGCATTTTCCAAACCATCTGGATAAAGCCTACAGAATGGATGGCTCAGTGGCCGCTTCAGTAGACTAGAACCAAGGCGACCTGGATGATTTTGATTAGATATATACTATATTCATCCTGGAAGTACATACCACATGCCCCACAGCCGTTGTTTTTAACAGACCAAATGAATTTTTGTTAACTTTTTTTTTTTTTGGAGACAGAGTCTCACTTTGTCGCCCTTGATAGAGTGCTATGGCATCACAGCTCACAGCAACCTCCAACTCCTGAGCTTAGGCAATTCTCTTGCCTCAGCCTCCAGAGCAGCAAGGATTACAGGCGCCCGCCACAACATCCAGCTATTTTTTTGTTGCAGTTTGGCCAAGTCTGGGGTTTGAACCTGCCACACTCGGTATATGGTGCCGGCGCCCTACTCACTGAGCCAGAGGCACCACCTAATTTTTGTTAACTTTTCGATATAATTTCAAAGTTATAGAGAAGTTACAAGAATAATACAAAGAATCACTTGCTACTAAAGAACTACAAACATTTTACTTCTGTTGCTATATATTTTTTTCTGAGTCTTTTGTAAGTTGCCAACATAATGCCCTTTGACTCCTAAATATCTCAGTGTATTTATGTTAAAATCAAATACTTAACATGGATATGGTCTCTTATCTGTAGGCTTTATGCAAATTTTTCCTTTTTTTTTTTTAAACAAAGTCTCATTTTGTTGTCCTCAGTAGAGTCCTGTGCTGTCATAGCTCACAGCAACCTCCAACTCTGAGGCTCAAGCAATCCTCCTGCCTCAGTTTTTCTATTTTTAGTAGAGATGGGGGGAGGGGAACCTCACTTTTGCTCAGGCTGGTCTTGAACTCATGAGCTCAAGCAATCTACCCGCCTCAGCCTCCCAGAGTGCTAGGATTACAGATGCGAGCTACCTCACCCCGCCTAAATTCAAATTTTTAAACTAAGAAACAGAAGCAAAAATAAAGAAGGAAACAAACAAAACAAATTATACTAAAAATATCAATAACACCACAATACCTAAAAGGAAAAGGAAGTAAGCCTTTAGATAAACAGAAATTCAGACAATTCCATGACATGAACAACTACAATTCGGTTTCATCCAGGTTAGGTCATATTTTGCTTTTATTACAAAAAAAACTTCATCCAAATTTAAACTTGAGTTTAGTAAGTAACCTTTCTTTGATACAGAGATTTTCTAAAGCACATCTTTACATCTAATCCAGAAAAATAGCCTTCCCTGTTACTCAACATGAGAAAAAAACATGAAGTTTGGCTTTTAAACTCATTTTCCTGAGTTTCAGCTGACTTCGAAGGAATCACAAAAACTGATGTTTGACAGAGAAATTCCAGCTCCAGGAAATTCCAAATGAACTAAGCAACTGAAATGGTGTTAGGATGTACTTTGAGCCAAGGTATCAGCTGGAGACTTCTCATAAAAACAAAAAGGCCCATACTAGCCAAGCTAATGAAAATTACCACAAAGAAATTTGCTACAGCAAAGAAAGACACCAAGTATGAAATGTTATACAGTACACGTACAACGGCAATGTTTGCTCAACAGCACTCACAGCACATATTGGCTTTTGTTCTGTTGAACTTTTTAGGGATAAATACACTAAGTGAGTCAGCACAGAAAAGTTCTGTGTGGTCAGCGAAGGGGGTCGGAAGGCCCATTTTTGTGGTATTAGTAATAGGGCGGAACGCAGACACATAAGAATCCCAAAAGCAAAGTGAATTCTGCAAACACATGACCCTATTTCAAAGTCCACACTCTGAACGTTAATGAATTAGGCGGCCTCTGAGTCAATCAAGATTCATCTGTCAGTACTTACACTCACAGAGCCAAAGCGCCTCCTCACCCAGCCCAAACCTCCCAAGTACAGAAAGGACACACAGGGGAGGAAAGTCATCACTGAAGACCAGAGGTGGCAAGAGGTGGCAAGGTCGTCTAAGGAGAACACTCTGAACACCCAGCCCTGAAGCAGTTAGAGTTTCTAACCAGACAAAAACCAAACACAACCTACTACCAGAAAAAGACTCTGCCCAAGGGAGGGCTACGGCATCACTAATTAAAATAAGAGGGCTCCTTCTTTAAGAAGGCCATGGCTGGAGAGAAAGAGGAGGAAAAACTGAATAATGATTATCTTGCAGTGGAATAAGCTGGTCCTGATTTATCCTGAGGCAAAGCGCTCAGCGATCTCATCTATAAAATGAAAGGGCAGAAAAATCTCCAAGTTCTTCCCAAGGTAGTAAAATGAAAATATGCTTGGGAGTCAGACAAATCCCGCCTCCACAATTTATTACCTATGCAAATTATGTCACTCTAGGCCTCAGTTTCTTCATCTGTTAAATAGGGATTCTATCTGTATCAATTGGGGTTAGATCTGGCTGTGAATAGTGAGTTACAAAGGTTTATTCCTCTTCCCAGAAAATTCTAGAAGTTTCTGCCCAGGATGTGTGTGAGGTGGCTCTGATCCACAAAGTCCTCTGAGGCCAGGTTTCTTCTATCTTCTATTTTTTCTTTTTCTTATTTTGTTTCTTTTTTTTTTTTTTTTTTTATTGAGACAGAGCCTCAAACTGTCACCCTGGATAGAGTGCTGTGGCATCACAGCTCAAAGCAACCTCCAATTCCTGGGCTCAAGCGAGTCTCTTGCCTCCGCCTCCCAAGTAGCTGGGACCATAGTCGCCCGCCACAACGCCTGGCCATTTTTTGGTTGCAGCCATCATTGTCGTTTGACGGGCCCGGGCTGGATTCAAACCCGCCAGCTCAGGTATACGTGGCTGGCGCCTTAGCCCGTTGAGCAACAGGCGCCGAGCCTTTTTTCTTATTTTGAGACAGAGTCTCACTATGTCGCCCTGGGTAGAGTGCTGTGGTGTCACAGCTTACAGCAACCTCAAACTCTTGGGCTGAAGCGATCCTCTTGCCTCAGCCTCCCAAGTAGCTGGGACTACAGGCACCTGCTACAACGCCCAGCTATTTTTTGGTTGTAGTTGTCATTGTTATTGGGCAGACCCAGGTTGGGCTGGGTTCAAACCCGCCAGCTCTGGTGTATGTGGTTGGCACCCTAACCACTGAGCACCAGACGCAGAGCCAGTTTCTTCCGTCTTAATGGCCTATATCCCAGTCACCTCAGGGTTCAAGAAGGCTACTGGGGCTCAGCACTTGTGGCTCAAGTGGCTAAGGCGCCAGCCACATACACCTGAGCTGGCATTTTCGAATCCAGCTGGGGCCCACCAAAAACAACAATGATGGCTGCAACCAAAAAATGGCCGGGCATTGTGGCAGGTGCCTATAGTCCCAGCTACTTGGGAGGCGGATGCAAGAGACTTACTTGAGCCCAGGAATTGGAGTTTGCTGTGAGCTGTGATGCCACAGCACTTTATCCAGGGTGACAGCTTGAGGCTCTGTCTCAAATAAAAAGAAGGCTGCTGGATTTCAGCTATCATGTCTATATTCTCATTTCAGATATCATGTCTATATTCCAAGAGAAAAGTAAAAAGTAGGAAGAGTACAAAGAAGGTTCCAGGAAATGATCATGTGACAACTCTGTTTTTGTCTAGATTATAATCTCATGGCCATCCCTAGCTGCAAATGGATGCAAATATATTTTGATTTTGGATGGCATATATCTAGTTAAAACTGGAGTTCTATGACTATCGAAGAGGTAGAGAATGGATAAATCTGTGACATCCCCATGTCATTTTAAAGATTAACCCGAATAATACACATACAGTGTTTGATGCTTCTTGGGCCTGCAAATAGTCACAGGGCCAGTGTTCCTCTTGTGGTAACACTGACATTTTGTGACTTGTGGTGTCAGTAGCTTAGGAGGTCCTTCAGGAAGGGGCCTTTCATAGCCTGGTAGTGTATGTTTCAGTCTCACCTCTGGCCAACACCCACATGCAACCTGCATTCCAGCCACAAAAAATCTACCCCTTTCATGCTGCCAAAGCTTCACACTCACAGAAGCTGTGATCAGGGAAGTCCTACGCAAGCCCTTGTCTGCATGAGAAAGTCTTTAACATTCTAGAACGTCTTCCTTCAACTGGCACTTCTGTCCTATACTCCCGGTGGAGCTGGTGCTCCCCTCTCAAGTGCTTCCTCTACAGCAGCACCCACCACTCTGATGGTAACAGCAGCTGGCATCTAACGGTGCTTTCTAATCATCCACTGCCCTAAGCCCTCTACACACAGCTTCTCGGTTGATTCCCAAAACTCTCTGATACAGCTAACTATATCATCCCCATTTTCAAGATAAAGAAACTGGATACAGAGAGGTTAAATAGCTTGTCCAAGGTCACACAGGTAGTAAAGAGCAGAGCCAGCATTCAAACACAGGCTGTTGGACCTCAACTACTTGCATAAGGGATCTGGGTTTTATTGTAGACTAGGGATGGTCAAACTACATCCTGAAGGCTACGTCTCATCCATCACTCATTTTGTAAATAAAGTTTTATTGGAACATAGACACACACCAGTGTTTACAATAGGAGAGTTGGTCAGTTGCCATGGAGACAATATAGCCCACACTATCTGGTCCTTTACAGAAGACATCTGTCTACCCCTGTTACAGACTGTCAGCTCCTTAAGGCAGGGCCTATGCATTTTCTCTGCTGTCTCCTGCTTCTCCTGTGGTATTTGGCATACACACAAAAAATGCTCAACAAATACTTGGGCTATAAACATTCCACTAGGCCTAATTACATGCAAAAAGGAGCATGTCTGCGGGACGGTGCTGCCAGGTCACTGAGGCTTTGAGAAGTTTCCAGATTCTGCCCAGACTCAACCAAAAGCCCAGGTAAACTGTTACAGTGTTGTCAGCATCCCACATAGCTCTGATGGAGCAACAACTGCCGAGGCAAGAGGAGGGACATTTGTATCTGTCACCTAACGTCCTTGACTGCCCTGAACACAGGGCCCAGGCAGAGCCTTGGTACTCACACAGGGGGATCCTGCACCCCGCCCCATCCCAGGAGGCTCCCCAACCCTGCACATACGCCTGATCACATCCTTCCCTGACTGACCACATGACTGGCCTTGCGGATAAATGCTTAGAGCATCCTGGAAAAGAGTTACGAGAAACTGATGTTGATTGCCTTTCAACTCTTCATATTTTCATCAGTGTATTTATAGAAAGCGACCAAACCACACAAAAACATAAATAGCCCCCTAAAAACTACAGTGCAGGAAGAAAGAGTTATTCATGGATCAGCTGCCTTCTTTGACCTTCAGAGAATAGACTTGCAACAAAAGGCTGTGGATAATGTTTCTTACTTTTATCATTATTATTGATGTCATTGCACGAGGCACAAATAAAGCACTTTATTTCTGGGCTGTGACCATATTCAATCCAGTCTGGCTTATCAAAATTCAAATTCTGGATGGTTTTCTTTTTAATTTTGCCTTGGCCAGACCCCAAATCACATCCGTAGGAGCCAGGCAGAACTGCAAAAAGCCTCCCACGTTTCCGGCACTATCATATCACCCTTTCTTTCAGGACACCAAGGCCCACACTGCTTCTTCCTTCCCACAGTCCTCGCACAACTATCCACAAACAGACTGTGAGGAAGTACAGGATAAGCAGCAACTGTAGACTGCAATCCACTGGGAGAATCCAACCCTTTAAGCCAACCAGGTCCTGATGCAAGGGGAAGAAAGCCTAAGACACCTGCCGATCTGCTGAGCAGCCACCAGTGCATGCTCCAGATTCCGGGGAGCTCCACATTGGTCTGTATAAATAAAATACAAAACCCCTGGTCCACCAAGTTCTGCTGAGGCCCCTCTGTGCACTGTTCTGACTAGTGCCTGTAGTAGCCTCACGGCAGCACTACAGGGTTAGTGTCACATCACAGACAAAAAAAAACTGAGGCCCAAAGAGTTAAATAACTTGCTCAAGTTCACTTGGCAAAAAAAAGGCAAAGGTAAGGAAGGCTACCTAACTTCACCGGCCTGTAGTCCTACAAACCGGCCTCTCAGATGCAATGCCACTCGCCTGAGGAAAAGGCAATCCCTGCTTACCAAAGTTCTCCAGGTAGCCACACAAAGCTAGCCAGGATGGGGAGCAGTCCATCCACCTCTACACTGGTGGTAAGAATGTGAAGTGGTTCAGCCACTTTGGAGAACAGTTTAGGACCTTCTCCGTAGGAGTCACCATTTATCCTATGACCCAGCAATTCTAATCCAAAGTATTTACCCAAGAGAAATGAAAGCACATGTCCATGCAAAGACTTGCACTCAAATAGCAGCTTTATCTGCACTAGTAAAACCTGGAAACAGCCCGAATGTCCATCTGTGTGTGAATTGTGATGTACTCACAGGATATAATACTACCCGACAACAAAAAAGAAATGAATTATAAATTACTGATAGGCACAGCAACATGTGTGAATCTCAGAACATTAAGCTGAGCTAAATACACCAAATTCCAAAAAGGCTACCTTGTACGGTTCCATTTATATGAAACCCAAAACAGACAAAACTATTTCATGGTAAAAGATAGAAATGAGGGAGGGATGACAGCAGAAGGCTAATCAGCTGGAATGAAGCACAAGGAAACTTTCGGAGGAGGGGAGGAGAATGTTCTGTACCTTTTAGAGCCATGGTTATATAGTATCAACAACTGTCAAACCCATCAAACAGAACGCCTAAGACCTGTGCATTTATTTCAAGTTAATTATACCTTTTTTAAAAAAGTCTTCAGGCTAATGAGTCATTCTAACAATAAATGGGAACCACAGATTATTACATGTATGCTTTGCCTTGCTCAAAAGTAGTTAAGGCACCCCAGAGAAACTCTACTTTACTCGCTAAAGGAAATTAGGTTTACTTATGGGCATTAGAAACAATTTCCCTCACAATATTACCCACCTTACATTTGCTAGAGAGGTCTGTCAAGTAAGCAGAAATGAATGCGTCCACCAACCCTTCCTAACAAGCCCACTCACAATCCTGAAAGTAACCTGGGCCCTCCAGGAGTGAGATGGGTGCCTGTCCCCATGGTAACCACTGAAGGGTGGGAAAGGTGGATGGAGAAGGAAGTCAGAGATCTTCAAAACCATCTCAGAACTATGTACAGGAGTCTGAAGAAGGCCCTTCTCCTACCCCAAGATGCCCCCAGGCTAATCCCTGGAACCTCTGACTATTGACTGACATGTCAAAGACTTTGACTTGCAGCAAATATGATCAAGTTGAGGATTTCGAGATGGGAAAATTATCCTAGATTATCTGGCAATCACAGGAGTTCTAAGAGGGAGACGGAGGGATATTTGATACACACAGAAGACAGTGATATAAAGACAGAGGCAGGCTTGGCGCCTGTGGCTCAGTGGGCTAAGGTGCCAGCCATGTACACCTGAGCTCGCAGGTTCGAATCCAGCCTGGACCTGCCAAACAACAATGGAGGCTACAACCAAAAAATGGCCAGGCGTTGTGGTGGGGGCCTGTAGTCCCAGCTACTTGGGAGGCGGAGGCAGGAGACTCGCTTGAGCCCAGGAATTGTAGGTTGCTGTGAGCTGTGATGCCACAGCACTCTACCCAGGGTGACAGCTTGAGGCTCTGTCTCAAAAAAAAAAAAAAAAAAAAGACAGAGGCAAAGACTGAAGTGATGCAGGTAAGCCAAGGAATGCTGCCAGCCACCAGAAGCTGCAAAAAGTAAGAAATGGATTTTCCCGTAGAGTCGCCAAAGATAGCGCCAACACCTTGTCCTGCCATCACCTTGATTTTGGCCCAGTGAAACTAATTTGAAACTTCTGGCCTCCAGAATGTTGGGAGAATAAATCTGTGCTGTTTTAAGCCATCAAGTTCATAGTAATTTGTTATAATGGCCATAGGAAACTAATACAGACAGAAAGCTTTAAATCTAGTATTGCTTCCACCAGCAATTCTTGTTCCCCTGATAGCAACTCAAACTGATCATAAACATCCAAATTAATAAAATTCTTTTTTTGTCTTAAGGAAAATATCTTCGTTAACAAGTGGTGGGCAAAGAGTTCCTAAACAGAATTCAAAAAGAACTAACCATAAAAGGAAAAAAACTGCAACATGTGACCACATTCAAGTTATCAGTTCAGGTTCATCAAGACGCTAGCAAGAGATGAAATGGCAAACCACAGAGAGAAAGAAGGTGTCTCCTTCCACACATATGGTTCCCGTTCATCTGTATGCATCTACATGTACTCATCAAAGGACCTGCACGCAGAAAATATGTAAAGATATCTTAAAAGTGAACAAGAAAATGGCAGACACCCAAAGTAAATGGGCAAAGAACTTGATTTGCAACTCAAAACATGCCATCCAAATGGCTAATAAACACCTGAAAAGGGGTTCAACTTCATTAGTCATCAGGAAAAAGCAAATTAAAATCACCAGGGTGGCTAACATAAAAGCAGGAGACTCTAGCGAGTGTGGATGAGAATAGGGAGCACCCAGAGTCCTCACATATTTCCAAAGGGAGTATTAACAGATACAACCACTATGGAAAACTCTCTTGCAGTACCTAATAAGCTGGACATCTGTAAACAAAATATCCCCATGTTCCCACTTCTATGCATAAATCCAGAAATGTGTACATACACTCTAGAATGCTAGATTGTTCATATCAGAACAATTGTGTGCTAGAATGTTCATAGCAGCTCTAGTGGAAAGGGTCAAAAACCTTGAAGAACTCAAATATTGGCTCGTGCCCATAGCTCAATAGTTAGGGCACCCGCCACATATATCAGGACTGGCAGGTTCAAACCTGACCCAGGCCTGCTAAATAACAACAACTACAACTACAACTACAACAACAACAAATAGCCAAGAGCTGCGGTGGGCACCTGTAGTCCCTGCTACTTAGGAGGCTGAGGCAAGAGAGTTAAGCCCAAGAGTTTGACGTTGGTGTGAGCTATGACTCTGAGGCACTCTACTGAGGACAATAAAGAGAGGTTCCATCTCAAAAAAAAAAAAAAAGAACTATCAATCTACAACAGATACACGCGTATTTAGTATATTGACACAATGGAAGACCAAGCAGTAGTGAAAACAAACAGATCTCAACTATGCACAGACATAGAAACAAGCCTCACAAACAATGCTAAGAGAAAGAAGCCCCCACCCAGAGAAAGATCACAAGGATCACATACTGTACAATATAAAGTCCAAAGAAGGCCAGACTACTCTGTGGTGCTGAGGTCAGAACGCACATACCCTACATGGGTAGGGGGCTGGGAGAAGTGAGGTGGTGGCTACTTTTCTTGACCTTGGTATGTTCTGTTTGTGAAAACTTATTGAACTGTGTACACTTAAGATTTGCTTTCTTCAATGTATGACAGACTTCAAATTTACCATCCAAACTCAGTTCTTCAGAGATTACATGAGAAGGTACGAGCAGATTCCCTTTTTCTCAACTACTTTTTCAAACTGCAAAATAGATTCAATACCTTAGGAAACAAGAAAGAAGAAAATTAAAATTACCCATGATCCCACAGTGGCTATTTTGGTGACATTGGCTGACAATGAGGTTCTCAAACTCATCCTAGAAAAAGTGCTACACACCTCATTGCTGAATATAGTATGGTCACCTTCAAAGTACTCCCCTTGGGAAGCTCTGCACTGATGCCAAGACCTAGTGCACCCTGCAAAGCAATTTTGGAACTCTTTTTAATGAATGACCATCTGTCACTTACTACCTTAGTTGTCCTGAATATCATCAAAATATCTTCCTTTCTATCCTTTTCTTTGGGTAAAGAAAAAAGTCATTGGGGGGGAAATGGGATGAGTAGGGAGGGTATTTGAATGCGATGATTTGTTTATTGGCTAAAAACTCCCTCCTAGACAGTGTGAGCTAGTGCACTGTCATGATGCAAGAGCCACACCTTTCTTATGCCAAGAGTTTCAGTTTAAATTCCTATTTCTCTACCAGTGTTTACTTGGTCTGCTATGCTTCCCATAGTCAGTCAACAATTTTGATGCACAATTCAGTGAATTTTTCCAATGTTTTCATCAATTCTCCTCATTACTGGCCACGCTGACATCTCTTCATCAGTGACACTTTCCCTCCCCTCAGAAAAACATTTAATCCATTTGTATACTGCTTTTTCCTTTACATGTCCCTGATTTCACTTCCACTCATGCTAAGTTTAACGAGAAATTTAATTAATGTTTGTTCGTTGCTCTAGTTTAAGCACCAACATTTTCCAATGGGACACAAAACTACACAATAATGAACACAAACCACTCAGCAGGACACCACCACATCTCAACACAAACACAACTTTGACAAACTGATACACCAAGGTTATGAAACCTTTCCAAGTTGTTTGTACAGTGCTGCCAATGTAAGTCCACAGTAGTGAGTTCATGAACTTAATTGTCAGGCCTCATACTTTAGAAGAACAAAGAGGCTAGACCCTGAAAAGAGTGGTTAATGCAAAGCAGGTACTCAAAAAAATAGTCTGACCCATAAGTGAATGTATCACATTATGCCCTGTTTTGTAACCTAAACAACCATCCCTCTATTATTACTGTCGGTGAAGCAATCTAGGGTCCCTAAAGGATTTTAGTGCACAGTCTCTAGCAGACTAGACAACAAGATGTGCAAACACACTTCCTAAGCTCATGCAGGCAAGAATATAAAACGGAGGATGGTGGTTTTCAACCCAAATATCACCAGGTAGCCTTTAAAATTATTGGAATGCTCAAAAACATCCATTTTAAGTCAGTGTGGCTTTAGAATTTATATGCTCAAGTGACTTTGTTAAATGAGACAAGTGGTCCCAAAATATTGTAGGCAAAACACCTGCATCCTCAAAGTATGTTATTAATCCAGATAGAGTCAAAAGCAAGCCCTGAACTTGGGTCACTAACAGCGCACCTGGGTCGGCTGAGGTAGACCCTAAGTCAGATATGCATATCACAAGAAAAGTCAGACTCCCAGACCCTGAAGACAAAGACTGATAGCTGCAGAGAGCAGGGAAAAGTATAAACGTTAACACAAGGACTTCATGATGACCAGGGACAGAACCAAGAATTATAATATTAATAATGATTAACATTCGCCAAACTAGAACTCAGCCTTTGATTTCTTCTCTGCCATTTATTTATTTTCTTATTCCTTCAGTAATACTTACTTCATCCTTATTATTTGCCAGACTCTGCTCTTGACACTGGGGATACAGCAGTGACCAAGACAGACTGAATTCTCTGTCCTCGTGAAGCTTACATTCTAGTTCAGAGAGACCAAAAAGAAAAAGTAAAACCTAGAGGATGTCAGAGGTAGCAAGGAATGTGGAGAGAAATGAAGCAGAGATGGAAGAGAGGGACTAGAGGCTAGAGAGGAGAGTTTAAGTTTTAAACTTAAATGGATCCCTCCAAGCCAGGTGTGGAGGCACATACTTGTAGTCCCAGCCACTTGGGATACTGATGCAGAGGATCACTTGACCCCTGACCAACCAGCCCTGACCAGGAGTTCTAGACCAACCTGGACACCATAGCCAGACCCCTATCTCTAATGAAAATAAAAATAAGAATAAAATAAAACAAATTGATCCCTTCAAAAAGAACTCTGAAATAATTTTGTTACTATGATCCCAGGGTAACCACAGCACTCAAAAATGAAAACCAAAAATTTTATGGGATAGAAAGGTCCAATTAAGAAGGAAAAAGTTAATAGCAATAATAGCAACCATTTCTCAGTATCCTGCTGGCTTTATTCTCTGTCCCTTATACACCAGTACTCTCAAATGAGCACCTTGAACTAATGAGAAGAGTAATATTGCTTTCCCCATTTAACCAAAAGGAAAACTGAAGCCCAAAGCAATTAAGAAACTGACCCAAGGTCACACGGTATTAATTGTTGATGTCAAGTTGTGAACCCAAAGTCCTCACTATTCTTGCTCCCCAAATAAACATCCACCAATGGCCTTTTCTTTTGCCAACACTTGTCTTCTTCACCCAAGTCAAGATTTCTTTTCAATATTTTACTGGGTTCTTACAACCCCACCAAAAAAAAAGAACTGGAGGTTGGTTCCATATTTCCAGTGTCCTCTTTTCTCCAGATAATAAAAAGTCAATGGCAATGTTGACCTCCAAATATTTAAACATAATAATTTCTAGGTCCAATTAGAAATTATTTCCTCAGACACGTAATTTTATGAGCAACCCCAAAGCAGTTCCATTTTGGTTTGAGAATAAGATTAGCCTTAGGCCAAGTGAAAATTCAAACAGCCAGTTTCTTGCTAGGGATGGGCATTTCGAACTGAACATGGCCCAAACAGAACTCTGGGCTCTGTCTCAGCCCGCCCACAAACACATGCCTCTCCTATGATCATCAATTTCCAGCCTCTTAGGCCTACAACTCAAGACAAGATTTTGGTCCCAATACAACTGGCCCCTCTCTTTCCTCACCTCCACATGCACTCCATTAGCAATATTCATCCTTTCCACATCAGATCTGTCCCTTCTCTGAATTCCTCTTCCCTCCAAGTCAAGCCCCCAGCATCTCCTAACTGGGACAGTCTCCTACCTGGTCTTCCTTATGCTCTGGGACCTTGACGATCTCATCTCTACACAGCCAGAGTGAACTGATCAGACTGTGTCACCTTCCCACCTAACACACTTCTGGAGAACCAGAACACAGTCTGAAATTCTTATCTTAGCCCACAAGGTGTTACACGATCTGCTTCCCCAAATTCTTGTGGTTCACGCTCCCCCTGGTTCACTCCATGAAAATCAAAAACTATGATAACATAGTGCTCTAGATAAAAAGTACAAAGCAATAAAGTCATTAGATGTACACTTGAAATTATTCCTATAAGGGCTCGACGCCTGTGACTCAACGGGCTAAGGCGCCAGACACGTACACCTGAACTGGCGGGTTTGAATCCAGCCCTGGCCCACCAAACAACGATGGCTGCAACCAAAAAATGGCTGGGCATTGTGGCGAGTGCCTGTAGTCCCAGCTACTTGGGAGGTGGAGGCAAGAGACTCGCTTGAGCCCAGGAATTGGAGGTTGTTGTGAGCTGTGAGCTGTGATGTCACAGGGTGACAGCTTGAGGCTCTGTCTCAAAAAAAAAGAACAAAAAAAAATTATTCCTATAAGTACTTGCCTTTATCTCAACATCCTTTTTTTAACCTTCATAGCACCTGCCACTTTCTGAAATATTTTTTGTTCATTGGTTTAGATGCATTTACTCTTCAATGTCATCCTATAAATCTGTAAGATGCTCTTATGCCTAAAATATTGCCTTTAAATGTCTAGAATAATGAATTGTTATATAAAATGCTTAATGCATGTTTCCTCATAAACTGATTATTTCACAAGCCCATCCAATGAATGTGATCAGAGGCCTGGCCTTTCTCTCTCTGTGACCTCTCTTTATGTTATTTATTTTGTATTCTGGCCCAAACTGCCTTGCTAACAGTGTGGTGATGGGGTTGAGGGTGCTACCAATAAAGGCAGAATATGATGCTGAACGTTCACATATAAGCTTTACAGCAACTTGAGGACATGCAAAGAAACAGCAGAGTAAAAACCATTAGAGGGTAATTGGTGTCAAGTCCTGGGAGCTCTGAAGAGTATTACCAACAGCACAGCAGCCTGGGAAGATGCACCAAGAACTTGACGGCTGGAGATTTATCATTAACTGCAGGCAACTGAGGTGGGGGCAGAGTGGCTGCCAAAAGAAGATGATATGAGGCCCCAAAAGAAAGACACATGAACCAGTTAGCCCACCTATTTACACCAAAGCATTTCCTGGGACTAGGGAAAGGTAGGTTCACTCTACTCTTTAATGCTAAGTTTCTCCAGTACTTCATGAAATATCACTCATGTAATTTTTTTGTTCACTGTAGTAGCTCCAGCTCCTAGAATAGTGCCTGGCACATAGTAGGTGCTTGATAAATTATCTCTGAATTAAAAAAAAATTAATTGAACAAATGAATACATTTTTCAGATTTCTATTTTTATCCTCTCCTCTCTTCCTTTTCTCTGGTCCAGCTTTCCCTTTATAAGACCCTAGAGAAGGGAGAAATGTGCAATCACAGAGTCACCATAAATCCTCTCCAGACCACTAGTGGACCCTGGGACATGGTTCAAGGAACACAATGTGGGAAATATAAACCCTGACACTGAGACATTAACTATTACAGACAATGCTTTTGGAGTCAGTGGTAAACCTGGAAAACAGTGAGTCTACTGTGGTCAGAATAAACATCAGCAGAGGCAGACAGCTATAAATCACAGCACACAAACTCAAAAAAGAGCAGATCTCGCTTAGCCCGGCTCAGGAGTGTACCCAGTTCTACATCTCACCAAGGTACCCTGCAACCACGTAAGCTTTGTTACTACTCTTAACTTTGCCTCTTCTCAAACTTACCATCAATCTAAACTACACAGTGGGTTCAAATTTATGCAAGAGAATGTTACTCTGATTCCTCCTAAATCTACTCACAAAGAACAAATCCTTTAGTACACATTTCAGGTAAAATACTATTCCCAAGTAAGTAAAATAACTATAACTAAAAGCTCTGTTGGCCTCATAAGCTACTTGAAAAAATAAGCATTAAAAGTGACTGACCGGGCTTGGCGCCTGTGGCTCAACAGGCTAAGGCGCTAGCCACATACACCTGAGCTGGCGGGTTCGAATCCAGCCCGCCTGCCAAACAACAATGACAGCTGCAACCAAAAAAAAAAAATGGCCGGGCGTTGTGGCGGGAGCCTGTGGTCCCAACTACTTGGGAAGTGGAGGCAGGAGACTCGCTTGAGCCCAGGAATTGGAGGTTGCTTCTATCCAGGGTGACAGCTTGAAGCTCTGTCTCAAAAAAAAGAAAAAAAAAAGTGACTGACCGACACACCCACAAAATGCTGTCACTGACAGGGCACCTCGAGTTGTCATTAACGAGACACAAGTACCAAGAACTGAAATCAGATTTAGTCAGCTTCTACCTTTCTCGTCCTACACACTCTGCCTATTCTCTTTCAGCTTTCACAAATTGAGGGAAAGGGGGAGGCCCCAGCAGGCATTGGGGCTATTTTGAGAAATAAAGATTCAACAGTGAAGCGCAACTTTCACTAACAGAATAACAGACCTCCCGGGAAACCCAGGTGACCGGGAAAGTTCTCTAGCTAGAATCTCAGTGCAGAAACAACTCGGTTTCCCTACTCCACAAGACACCTTCCTCCAAGTTAAGTTCCCCATCTATAACTCCCCATACGCTTCAGATGGAAGCGATCTGAACGCTTCCAAACAACCAGCAGGAAGAGTCTACCGAGCAGAGACAAGCTGGGCTTTCCAGGGTGAGACCCGAATCTCATCAACTTCATTAGGAGCCCCGCGTCTATGAAGATCCAAGGGGTAATAAAGACAGGACAAAGGATCCCACCCAAGGACTGTTCCCCTGACACAGGCATTTGTATTTCCCTCTGGCTAGTTTTTGAAAAACAAAAAGCAAGCAGCAGCGCCACATCTGCCCCTGTCTTCCTCACTGCGCTCGTCCCCACACAGGCCGCACCCCCAAGTGCCTGAGAACTTCTTTCCCCGGCACCCCATCCTTCCACGTGTCCGTAGTTAGTCTTCCCAACTCTGAGGGGAAGGTGAGCAGGGAACTTCGAAAGGCACCTGAAGAGGAAATAATCATTTCAATAGCAAACTGTCCATTTTGAAGGAGAGGGCCTCTCTCTCGCCTCCTCCCTCCCCTGCCCTTACAAAGATAGGAGCCTGCAGACCACTGACTGGGCAGGGGGTGTGTGCACGCACGCAGGAGGGCACCGCGGCTGAGAAGGGGCAGGCTTTCTGTTAGAAGTGCTGATGTTCTGAAACGCCAAAGTTTAAAATGAACCATGTTACACAGACAACTGCCGTCATCAGCCCAGACACGCTAACGCTTTCTCAGCCGGCGCCAGCACGCCTCCTGTGCCTCGCGTTCTCAGTCAATCTTCAGGGGTGCGAGAGACAGCGCAGACAGAGCGCAGGGACCAGCACGCTCCTCCTGCCACTCCAGTCAGTGCAGGTGCCAACGCAGGAGAAAAGCAGGACGCTCGCCTCCCTCCTCGCCACTGCGGAACGGTCGCGGGATGGGGCCCCCGCGCCTCTCCCGGGGCACCCCACCTGGACCGGAGCGGGGACGCAGGAAGGGCATCGCGCGCGCGCACACGCACAAATACACCGAGACACACAGCGGGGCGCGGGGAGGGGCGCGCGGCGGCGCGGGCGGCGGGCGCGTTACCTGTTCTGCCAACCCTGGAGGAGGTTCGTGTATTTGCTGAGCACGCCCTCGAGCGCCAGCTCCCTCCGGCGGCCGCCTCCCCCGGACGGGCTAGCGGCCACCGAGCCGGGGCTACTGCGGCTTCCCCCGCCTCCAAGCCCCGCCGCCACCGACCGGCTGGAGACCCCCCGGCCCGCCAGGGAGCAGGAGGGCGAGGAGCCCGCCGAGGTGGCGCGGCTGCTGCTGCGGCTGCTGCTGTTGCTGCCCCCGCCGCCGTCTGCGCCCTGGGCCGCCTTCTCCATGGTCCGTGAGCGCCCGGGACGCGGGTGGCCGCCGCGGCGGCTGTGCTGCTGCTGCTATAGCTCCGGGCGCCCGGGCCGCGCGTGGCTGCTCCAAATCCCCGGGAAATGCCTGACTCATACAGGAGGAAGAGGAGGAGGAGGCAAAGGAGAGCTGGGAAGGAAGCCAACGGGGCTGGATGCAGCTGCGGCCGCCCCTCCTCTTGCTGCGGCCAGGGCCCGGCCCCTCCCTCCGCACTAGTTACCCCGGCAAGTTCGGAGCGGGTGGCTGGCTAGGCGAGCCCTCCTTGGGTTCCTCCTCCTCCTTCTCCGTGTCCCCGCGGCCACTCAGGCCCGTTGGCCGGGGGCACTCCCCGGCCCGATCTGCAAGGTGGGCACGCCCTAAATCCACGCCCCGTCACTCTCGCGCTCCTTCTGCCCGGACTCTTGGATCCGAAGGGGCGAAAGGGAATCTCTGCGCGTCACTCCCCACCCCCAACGCACCTCGGGACCTGGAGGGAGGGGGGCGGGGGGGGCGGCCCCACCCACCCGGTCCACCCGGATATGGACCCGCCCGCCTGACAGGCACACACGCACGCTCCCTCTCTCGGTCTTCTGCACGCAAGCCTGGGCCAGACTCTCGTACACCGTAACCTGGACCTTCGCCTCACCGGCCGAGCAAAGTCGCAGCCCTGGCAGGCCCTCCGCGTTCTTCTGCATGTCTGCGGGGGCGGGGGGAGCAGGTGATTCTCCCAGGTGAGCGTCTCTGGGACATTTTGAAGCAGCGGAGTTATGATAAATGCGTAATGGGCACGGGCCTGGACTGGAGTGAGGCGAGCGAACTCTCAGATTCGTGCCTCTTTCAGTCGAGTGTCCTGGACGAATCACTGGCCTGACCCTATGACGGACACGTATGATCCTGGCCAGTCAAAACCTACCCATTATTATCATACAGCGCCGTGCACTTGGGAATGAGAGGCCTTGAAACCCCGAGGGCTGCACCAAGGGTGAGGAAAATTAACAGATACTTACAAACACAGTGTAGGAGTCTCTGTGTTGGCTGTAACTACTGCACAGCCCCTTCATCTCCAAGATTCTCTGCTCTTCTACTCACTGTCTCAATTTAAAAGTGGCAAAAGGAGGTGACTTACACTCTCTATCCCAGTAATAATGTTTGTGAATATAAACATCCAGTGCCATCTAGAAGGTTCAAAAATTTCTTTGACAAAAAGCTGAGGAACTCAGACACACACACACACACACACACACAAGAAAACACAAAACCAGAAAGTAACAGATGACAGGTGATCCCTGTCCAAAAGATTTACAAACCGATAAAGCAGATAAATAATTCAACAGTTTAAAAAAATTGCTAGATGGAATAGAGTCAGCTCTCATGGGGGCAGTTCCCCAAGCCTGACCCCTTTCTGGCTTTACATCCTTCCAGGAAGATTTCGAAAGTGATTTAGCTCTAGAAATTTTCATGAAGAAGTTCCTGGGGCTGATGGGAAGTCATTGTGACTTGGAATAAATTATAATTCTAGATGCCTACACCGCGTTTAAAAAATTATTGAAAAGAGACTACACAAACCAACTTTGAAACCAGACAGAGCAGAGTTCTAATCTCTAACATTGATGAAGTTACCCCTTCTAGTCCTAAGTTTTCTCACCTGCCAAATGGGACGAATGATACTGGTGATGAACTTTGGAAGAATGTTTGTTGGTTTAAAATATTTAACCCATCTTCCTATGAGGGGAGTGTCCTTTCTCCATGTTGAGCTCAGGATTGGCCATGGGATTGCTTTTCCCACTGTGAAAAACACGCCCCTTCCAAACAGCTTTCAGAGACATCATATGGTTCCACCATTTTTCTCTTTTCCTTATACCAGGTAGGCAGTATGTCTCAGATAAGGGCTCTCCTTAACCTTCCAGGATATGCTGAAGATAGCAGAGCTGATTCCAGTTAGCATTGGTTATATAAGATGCATAAAAATAATTATTTTAAGCCAGTGAGATTCTAGCATTAGTTTTTAACTCAGCATAACTTTGCCCAAGCTGACGGATACATTGATCAGGATGTGAGTGTTCATCATGTCATTTACTGGCATAAACACTGAGAATAACCAAGTTCTGTGGTTCAAGCCTGCAATGCCAGCAACTCAAGAGGCTGAGGTGGGAGAATTACTTGAGCCAACGAGTTCCAGGCTGCAATGAGCTATGATTGTGCGACTGTACTCCAGGTTGGGAGACAGGGTAACACCTTAACTAAAAAATAAAAAGGGCAGCACCCACAGCTCAGTGAGTAGGGCAGTGGCCACACACACCGAGGCTGGAGCCTGCCGAACAACAATGACAACTACAACCAAAAAATAGCCAATCCTGAGCTGAACATGGAGAAATACTCCTCTCATAGGAAGATGGGTTAAATATGTTAGACAAACATTCTTCCATAGTTCACCACAGCCAGTATCATTCGTCCCATTTTGCAGGTGAGAAAACTAAGACTCAAAGAGATAACTTCATCAATGTTAGAGATTAGAACGGTGGGCACCTGTAGTCCCAGCTACCTGGGAGGCTGAGGCAAGAGAATTGCTTAAGCCCAAGAGTTTGAGATTGCTGTGAGCTGTGACACCGTGGCACTCTACCGAGGGTGACATAGTGAAACTCTGCCTCAAAAAATAAATAAGGAAATAAATAAAAAGATAAAGACTGAGAAGGTGTATACATACTAAACTATAAATGTCAGAAAACATCCCTTTTTGTTGGAGCCTGCTACCCTAAATTCTTGCTTTAAAAAACAAGTGTCATCATTTTATTTCATTGTATCTAATCTGTAAGATCATCACTCCACCCTACTCAGCCAACCTCTGACTGAATGAACTAGCACAGCAAATTCTCAGCTTGGACTGAAAAACTGAGATGGACCAGTGGAAAGGGAGAAGGAGCGAAGCTGAAGGAAATAGTCAAGGCCAGCATGGGGCAGGAGCAAGCCAGAGGTGTGGGAGCGAAAATGGCCAAAGAAAAAAAAATGGCCACGGAAGCCAGGCAGCAGCAAATGGTGAGTGGAGCAGACGGGCCTAAAGATGCCATGAAATGGCTTGGCGCTGGTAGCTCAACGGGCTAAGGCACCAGCCACATACACCTGGGCTGGCGGGTTCAAACAAGCAAACAACAAAGACAGCTGCAACCAAAAAATGGCCGGGCATTGTGGCGGATGCCTGTAGTCCCAGCTACTTGGGAGGCAGAGGCAGGAGACTCGCTTGAGCCCAGGAATTCGAGGTTGCTGTGAGTTGTGATGCCACAGCACTCTATCCAGGGTGACAGCTTGAGGCTCTGTCTCAAAAAAAAAAAAAAGATGCCATGAAAGAGAGATGAAGCACAAGCTGCTCCTTCTGCTGGCAACACTCTTCCCTGCTCTTTTCACCTTATTTGTGCTTCTCACTTACGGAGTTTTGAATCAAAAGTCACTTCTTCCAGAAAACTTTCCCCTGTAATAGCAAGTAGGGAAAAGGTACCTGCAGAATTCTCTTTGAAGAGGAAAATGTCTTCATGTTAGAAAAACAAATTGAGAACAAATACATAATAAACTGGGCAAATGATATTTGGAATACATATGATTAAAAATATTTGCAAAAGGGCCATTTCCTAGCTCAGCATCCATAGTTCAGTGGTTACTGCGCTGGCCACAAACACTGAGGCTGGCAGGTTCAAACCCAGCCCAGGGCCTGCTAAACAACAATGGCAATTGCAAAAGGGAAGGGGGGGGCATTTCCTTAATTTAGCCAGGTTGCAGAAATCATTAAGAAAAAAATATTTTTTTTCTTTCTTTTTTTTTTGAGACAGAGCCTCAAGCTGTCACCCTGGATAGAGTGCTGTAGCATCACAGCTCACAGCAACCTCCAATTCCTGGGCTCGAGCGAATCTCCTGCCTCAGCCTCCCAAGTAGCTGGGACTACAGGCGCCCGCCACAACGCCCGGCCATTTTTTGGTTGCAGCCATTCTTGTTGTTTGGCGGGCCCGGGCTGGATTCGAACCCGCCAGCTCAGGTGTACCTGGCTGGTGCCTTAGCCCGTTGAGCCACAAAGAAAAAATTTTTTTTGGAGACGGTGTCCTTCTGTTGCACAGGCTACAGTGCCTTGGGGTCAGCCCAGCTCATAGTAACCTCAAACTCCTAGGTTCAAGTCATCCTCCTGTCTGCCTCAGCCTCTGAAGTAGATGGGACTACGGGTGCCCACCAATACACCTGGCTAATGTTTTCTATTTTTAGTAGCGACAGGGTTCCATTGTAGCTCAAGCTGGTCTCGAACTCCTGAGTTCAAGGGCTCAGCCCACCCATGGCTTCCCAGAGTGCTAGGATTACAGGTATGAGCCAACATGACCAGTCAAGAAAAAATTTTAAATGTAGATAGTAGCTAGGCATGGTGGTGTGTGCCTGTAGTCCTAGCTACTGGGCAGGCCAGCTTGAGCCCAGGAGTTTGAGATTACAGTGAGCTATGATTACACCACTGCACTCCAGCCTGAGTAACAGAGCAAGACTATCTCTAAAATAAATAAATTAATTTAATTAAAATGTAGATAGACTGACTGAAAATCTAACCGCCATCTTGGACCATGTGAAGACTTTGAGAATAGAAGCCATGTATAATTGGAGCAATAAGACAAATTCACCACTTTGCTTAAAATGATAGGTGGAATAGTTGCCAACTAACTACCCCCTCTTCTCCTCATGGACCTGGAAAACTGGTCCAGAATTTCCAGCAGTTGCTTCCAGAGCTCTCTCCTCTATCTGGGAATGTCATTCTTACCAGTGGCACATACAGCCTTGAGAGGACATTCGTGGACCTGCAAGAGAGAAGTGGATGTTGACCTGGTTACCCAGATGAAGTGGTTACAATAGATAGAAAATTGTCAGAGCCAGATCGACCCTCTGATGTACACTTGGTCAGATCCGTGTTGGAAACACCTGGTCTGATGTGTTCTCCATCCCAGATGTAAGAGCTGCTATTTATTGAGCACTGGCTATATGCTATTGTTCTAAACATTTCACACGTGGTAACTCAGTTGCTCCCCACAACAACCACATAAGGAAAACCACAGTTCTGATTCCCATCTTACAGATGGAAAAAACTGAATCAGAGAGAAGTTGGCGACTCTGGGATTTCAACTCAGGCAATTCGGCTTCTGGGTTGAGTTCTTAACCACTGTGCTTCATAATAAATCCAGTTTCATTTCCTATACTTAATGAAACTAATGAAAGTACATCTCAGTGCCTGGAATTTCATTTCCTATTATATTTTTGTTCATTTAGGAATTGATTCTCCCAGCACTACTCTGAGGGAAGCATCGCAGGTACTAGGGCCTCTAGCACCCAGCCACAGGGCCTACAACACTCAAGAAATGGTTATTGTTTGATAAGTGAAGGCCAGTTTTACTAAGGAAGAAACAGAAACTCAGAAAGATGGAGCCAATACTGAACTGAAGTCTCCTGATTCCAAACCCAAGGTCCTTGGAACCTTGGAACCTGATGTCTAAACTCAGCTGTGATGTGTGCTTGCAATGTGGCTATCCAGTGGGAAGACAAAAAGACCAGAATTAAGGTGTGAACAGTCCACAATTCTATGAGAGAACAGCTCCATTAAGATTACCCAGGCTCAGTGCCTGTAGCTCAGCAGCTAGGGTGCCAGCCATATACACTGGGGCTGATGGGTTCGAACCCGGCCCAGACCTGCCAAACAGCAATGACAATTAAAACCAAAAATTAGCTGGACATTGTGGTGGGTGTCTGTAGTCCCAGCAACTTGGGAGGCTGAGCCAAATCTGAATCCATTTTTCCTATGCAGATCCTGGCTAAATGTCTGAGTGTTGACTGGTCTGTGCTGGTCTTGGCTGGGACAGCTGGGCTCACTCTCTCTTCCACGGGGTCTCTCATCCTCCAGCAGCCCATGCCAGGCTAACTCATGGGGAAGGCTCCAGAGAGAGGATGCAGGAAATACCTCCTAAAGCCTACTCTGGGAACTGGCACAATGTCACTTCACCATATTTCAAAAAGCAGTGCTGAAACAATTAGACACTTACTTGCAAACCAATTAAAAGACTTACACTTTATACAAAATTGCCTCCCAATGGATCAAAAACTAAAACGTGAACTATAAAGCCATTAGACTTTTAGAAGAAAACATAGGAGAAATATTTATAAACTTGGGTTAGGAAAACGTGGCAGGCACAAGTGACCTTTTATGAAAAGGGAACAACAAGTGACAGGGCAAAACCAAGGGTTCTGAGAGCAGAGCCAAGGACCACAGGGAATTAGTGATGATCCTCGAAACCTAATCAAGGAATTGCTACTTTGGCCCAACTGGCTTTCAGAATTGCCATGGACCATTGGCTCCTTTGTGCATTCTGCACAATTATACTACACCTGTTTCATCATTGCATGTTGAGTGTGAAGAGGGCAGATCACCAGTCTCCTTAGTTTCATGGGTCAGAAGAACTGCACTCGAGGAGCTAAACTCGAGGAGCCTCTCCTGACCTAACCTTGACTTAGATGACAAGATTGCAGACTTCAGGCTGGTGCAGTAATGGGGTGAGACAGGTGGGGGCCACTGAGGAGTGAGATGAACGGGTTTTGCATGTGAGAGGAATATAAAAACATTGTGACCAGAGAGTGGACTAGTGGCTTCAAAATATGTTTTTAGATTCTGGGATACTTCTTCCTTAAGATGTGATGCTTGGGCTCGGCGCCTGTGGCTCAACGGCGCCAGCCACGTACACCTGAGCTGGCGGGTTCAAATCCAGCCCGGCCCGCCAAACAACAACGGCTGCAACCAAAAATAAAAAAAAAATGGCCGGGTATTGTGGTGGGTGCCTGTAGTCCCAGCTACTTGGGAGGCAGAGCCCAGGAATTGGAGGTTGCTGTGAGCTGTGATGCCATGGCACTTTACCCAGGGCGACAGCTTAAGGCTCTGTCTCAAAAAAAAAAAGAGGTGATGCTTGATTCCTCCCTCCTTGAGTGTGGGATGGACTTAGTGACCCAAGTCTAATGGATGCAATATGGCGAAAGTGATGGCGTGGCCTGTCCCAGATGAAGGTATGAAAAGAGGGGTTTCAATGCAGTGAAAAGGACTAAGTTCTAGTATCCCATAGTACAATAATGTATTGTATGCTTCAAAATAGCTAGAAGAGAAGCACTGTAATGTTCCAAATATAAAGAAAATACAAATGTTTGAGGTGATGGTTATCCCAATTACCCTAACTTGATCATTACACATTACACACAGATATCAAAATATCATGTGTACCCCCCGAATATGTTCAACTATTATATACCAATAAAAAATAAAGAAAAGCAGGGGTGGGGCCTGTGGCTCAAAGGAGTAGGGCACCGGCCCCATATACTGAAGGTGGTGGGTTCAAACCCAGCCCCAGCCCCCCAAATAAATTAATTAATTAATTAAAGCTAAAAAAAATACTTTTTAAAAAAAATTTTTTTGTAGAGACAGAGTCTTACTTTATTGCCCTCCATAGAGTGTCGTGGCATCACACAGCTCACAGCAAGCTCCAACTCCTGGGCTTGGGCGATTCTCTTGCCTCAGTCTCCAGAGTAACTAGGACTACAGGCGTCCGCCACAATGCCCCGCTATTTTTTTGTTTTGCCCTTTGGCAGAGGCCAGGTTTGAACCCGCCACCTTCGGTATATGGGGCTAGCGCCCTCCTCCATGAGCCACAAGTGCCGCCCTAAAAAATTATTTTTTTAATGGTAAAAAAGAAGACTAATTTCTGTCTTAAATGAGTAAATGCATGAGCTCTTCTCTCTCTCTCTCTCTCTCTCTCTCTCTTTCTGCCTCTTTTTTTCTCTCAGGCCTTACTTGCTCTAGGAAAGCCAGCTGCCTTGTTGTAAGGACATTCAGGCAACCTACAGACAGGGTCACGCAGGAAGCATTAAGGCATGCCAGCCCCTGTGTAAGTCACCTTGTTAGCAGACTTTCTGAAACCAGTTAAAAGCCACAGTGACCTTGGAAGTGGATCATCACCTAGTCAAGCCTTGAGATGCCTGTGGCCCTGACCCACAGCTTAACTGCAACCTTCTGAGAAACCCTGGGCCAGAAGCACCCAACTAAAAGCTTCCAGATTCCTGACCAACAGAAATTATAAGAGAATCAATATTTCTGTGTGCTAAGCCACTAATTTTGTGACACTGTTACTCAGCAATAGATAACTAATGCACACCAAACTTGTCATTTCATGGCTTTTGATCTTTCTGGTTCCTTCTCCTTCCCACCAATCTACTGTTCAAATCCTGAAGATATAAAGCAGGGAAAATTAGAGAAAATAAGGGCAAGGTTTAGAAGAAGATGTATCAGTGTAGTGTCCGCAAAAGTATGGACACACCGAAAAATGGAAGAGGAGAGAATCCAGAGGCTCAGGAGCCTATAGCTCGGCAGCCAGGGTGCCAGCCACATACACCGGGGCTGGCGGGTTTGAACCCAGCCCAGGCCTGCCAATAACAATGACAACTACAACAACAAAAAATAGCTGGGCATTATGGCGGACACCTTAGTCCCAGCTTCTTGGGAGGCTGAGGCAAGAGAATCACTAAGCCCAAGAGTTTGAGATTGCTGTGAGCTGTGATACCATGGCACTCTACCAAGGGCAACATAATGAGACTGTTTCAAAAAAAAGAATCTAGAAATAGTTCCACGTGAATATGGCCAATTGATTTTTTTTTTTTTTTGAGGCAGAGCCTCAAGCTGTCACCCTGGATAGAGTGCTGTGGCATCACAGCTCACAGCAACCTCCAATTCCTGGGCTCAAGCGAGTCTCTTGCCTCTGCCTCCCAAGTAGCTGGGACTACAGGCATCCGCCACTACGCCCGCCTATTTTTTTGGTTGCATTTTTTCGTTGTTTGGCGGGCCAGGCTGGATTCGAACCCACCAGCTCAGGTGTATGTGGCTGGCGCCTTATCCCATTGAGCCACAGGCACCGAGCCAGCCAATTGATTTTTGACAGAAGCACAAAGACAATTCAGTGGAGCTTTTGGTACTAGTTTCCTATTGTCGCTGTAAAATATTACTATAGATGTAGTGGCTTAATACAACTCAAATTGACTATCTCAGTCTGGCAGTCGGAAGCGTGAAAATGGGTCTTTTATTCAGGTATGGGCAGGGCCCTTGTTTCTAAAGGCCCTAGGGGAGAACTCCTCCCCGCCTTTTCCAGCATGCAGAGGCACCCGCATTCTCGGTTCCTAGTACTTCCAACACCAGCTTCACTCCAACCCTGCTCCTGTCAGTGCCCCTCCTTCTCTGACTCTGACCCCCCTGCATTCTTCTTATCTGGACCTTTGGGATTACACTGAGACCACTCAGATAATCTACAACAAATCATGCTGGAAAAACTAGACATTTATATGTCAGAAAAGAACCTTGGCCTTCCCTCAAACTATATACGAAAATTAAAATGGATCAGAATCAAAAGGTAAAAATTTTTAAATTTTTAGCAGGAAACATAGGAGAATATGTGCGAACTTGGTTTAGGGAAGTATTTCTTAGACAATACATGAAAAGCAGAATCCTGTTTAAAAAAGTAATTTCTTTAGAGACAGAGTTTTGCTATGATGCCCAGGCTGGCCTCCAACTCCTGGGCTCAAGTGATCCTCTCGCTTTAGCTTGCCAAGTTGCTTGGACTACAGACTCAATTTACTTTTTTAGAATCGGAAAATTAATCTAGGGCAAGGCATAGTGGCTCGCGTCCATAATCTCAGCGCTTTGGGAGGCCAAGGCCGTAGGATCACTTCAGGTCAGGAGTCTGAGACTACCTTAGGCAACATAGCAAAACCTCGTCTTTACCCCCTCACCCCCCAAAATTACCAACAGGATAGATGTTGCTGGCAGTGAAGTCCCAGCTACTTGGGAGTTTGAGGTGGGAGGATCACTTGAGCCCAGGAGTTTGAGGCTGTAGCGAGCTCTAATTATGCCACTGCACTCTAAGGTGAGCAACAGAGTTAGATGCAGACTACTACATCTCTAAAAAAAAAATTGTTTTGACTTGATAAAAATTAGAAATTTTTATTCTTCAAAAGGTATAGATAAGAGGACAAAAGGACAAGCCCAAGATTGGGGGGAAATATTAGCCAATCACATATCTAAGAAAGAATTTGTCTCCAGAATATGCAAAGAACTACCAAAATGCAGAAATGTTTTTAAAAACCTATTTTTATTTTTGTTTATTTCAGATTAATATGAAGGTACAAGTGATGAGGTTACATTCTTTGTGTTGGTTGGGTAAAGCCCAAGTTGTAGTTGAGCCCTTTACCCAAGAGGTGTGCCAGGCACCCTACACTGCGTTCACTACATAAGAGCAGGCTAATAATACATATAAAGTCTCTATCTTTTATGGCTGAATAGTATTCCCTGGTACACATGTGCTGTAGTTTATTTTATTTTTGAGACAGAGCCTCAAGCTGTCACCCTGGATAGAGTGCTGTGGCATCACAGCTCACAGCAACCTCCAATTCCTGAGTTCAAGCGAGTCTCCTGCCTCTGCCTCCCAAGTAGCTGGGACTACAGGCACCCACATACAACGCCCGGCCATTTTTTGGTTGCAGCTGTCATTGTTGTTTGGTGGGCCCGGGCTGGATTCAAACCCACCAGCTCAGGTGTACGTGGCTGGCGCCTTAGCCCGTTGAGCCACAGGCACCAAGCCTGTACTGTAGTTTATTAATTCATTCATGGAGTGATGGGCACTTCGGTTGATTCCACATCTTGGCAATTGTGAATTGAGCTGTGATAAATAATCTATTGCAAATGTCCTTATGTTAAAAACCTATTTTTAAATTCATGAAAATGTAAACAATCACGTCACCAAATACACTTGCACATGGCAAATAAGCACATGAAGAGATGCTTGGCATCACCAGTCATTAGGGAATTACAAAGTAAAACTACAGTGAGGGGACAGGAGCAGCTGTGTCTGGAGATGGGCGGTCCCACCACTGCTGCCTCCTGCCCGCCAGGTCCTCTTTCCATCCTCACTGCACCCAGACAGGCCATCACGGAGCTCCCAGGGTGTCCTCCACGGGGTTACAAGAAACTTCTTGTGCTCCTGTCAGGAGCCTGGCATTGTGATGAGACACTTTCCCTCCTAGTCTGAGTGAATCTTCTCAACAACCGTAGGAGATAATGATACTTAAATTGAACAATTAAGAGTTCTGAAGTGACCATGGAATACTATGCAGCCTTAAAGAAAGATGGAGACTTTACCTCTTTCACATCTACATGGATGGAGCTGGAACATATTCTTCTTAGCAAAGTATCTCAAGAATGGTGGCTTGGCGCCTGTGGCTCAGCAGGCTAAGGTGCCAGCCACGTATACCTGAGCTGGCGGGTTCGAATCCATCCTGGGCCCGCCAAACAACAATGACAGCTGCAACCAAAAAATGGCCGGGTGTTGTGGCGGGCGCCTGTGGTCCCAGCTACTTGGGAGGCAGAGGCAAGAGACTCGCTTGAGCCCAGGAATTGGAGGTTGCTGTGTGCTGTGATGCCATAGCACTCTATCCAAGGTGA